>PVJI01029237.1:0-15526 GCA_004026765.1 Micronycteris hirsuta
ACCAGCTTCGGGAAATTCTCCATCATTATGTGTTCAAATAAGTTTTCAATTCCTTGGATTTCTTCTTCTCCTTCTGGCAGCCCTATGATCCGTATGTTGGGCCGTTTACAGATGTCCTGGAGGTTTCTGAGCCCCTCCTCCATTTTTTGAATTCTTGTTTCTTCATTCTTTTCTGGTTGGATGTTTTTTTCTTTCTGCTAGTCCACTCTGTTGATTTGAGTCCCAGTTTCCTTCTTATCCCTATTGGTTCCCTGCAGATCTCTCCTCATTTGTTCAAGCAATTTCGATAATTTTTCGTCGAATTCTGTGAGCATCCTGATTACTAGGGTTTTAAACTGTGCATCTGATAGGTTGGCTATCTCTTGGTAGGTTAGTTCTGGAGCTTTGATCTGTTCCTTTCTTTGGGCCATTTTTTTTCCCTCGGTGAGCCTGTTACTGTAAGGAGGGCGGAGCCTTGGGGTTCACCTGGGCAGGGAAACTCACGGTCGCTGCGTTGTGACGTAGCCTGTGGGGGCGGGACCTGAGAGCACAATGGCGCCTGCTCCGCTCTCTACACCCACACTGCCTCCTGCAAGCAATTCGAGCCCTCTGTACTGGCTCCTGGGGTCGCTCCGGGGTCAGTGGACTGGCTGCACAGCTCCAATACCCCGTGGGTCTCCCCAGTGAACTCTCCTGTGAGGCTGGTAGTTCCTCCTGCCACGGGCTCCACCCCCACAGGTGCTCTCAATCTGTGCTGATGGGTTGTGCACTGCTTTCTCTCCCGGTCCGTCTGCCCATGAATGCGGACCTGCCTGGTCCACCAGTCTCAGCCCTGCTGGGTCCGGATGAGCCGGGCGCAGACCGCGCTTCAGTCGGGGCCCCGTCTGGGTGTGCTGCAGCCCCGCAGGAACCGCCCCTCCAACCGTGGTCCTGCCGTCTGCTCACCAGCTCACCGCGGGGTTGCCGAGCGCTTTCCCTCCGCCCTGTTCCTCCCGGCTCACCAGACTGGATGAATGTATCTTCTTTAATTCCTTGGTTGTCGGACTTCCTCTCAATTCGATTTTCTGTCAGATCTGGCTGTTTTTGGTTGGGTAAATTTCTGGTTTTTTCCTTGTTTGGTTGTGCGAGGAGGCACGGCGCATTCACCTATACCGCCATCTTGCCGGAAGTCCCTTCATGTGTACTTTTGTTCAGGGTTCTGAAGGAAAGTCAATCATGAAAATCAAAACCTCTGAGAAATCCTGGCTGTACTGGGGAAGGGAGTAGCTGGCCCAGTACAGTACGCATGTCTTAGGATAGCTTGCTCACCCTGTGGAAAGACATGAGGATGACTAAAGAAACATTCACTAATGGGGTAGTGCTTTCCTGGTGCCAAAATGAAAGATAAAATTGAATCATAACTGAAATTATCAAATTAGGCTATAGATGAAATGAAGAAATTAAATGGATGTACTGTTCTGTAAATGTGAAAATAAATTAATTTGACCCTGTCAAAGCCCACTAGAATGTGGGGAGATTTAATATAACCTTCTAAAGATTTCCTCCCAGAATCATACCATAAGGAAATAGCATATCACACCAGGAACAGATGTATTCGATCATTTTTAACGAATATGAAAAGTAGTTTGAAAAGAATAGAGTGATATGTAAGCCTGGGAAGCCTTTTGCTTAAAGCAACGAATTCCATTTTGGTAAAAATTTGCCAACTTTGCCACCTTATAAAGCAATTGCTGTCTCTTTCCTTTACATCTGAGTTTTACAACTTTGGAAAATGTTCCTTGCAAAAAAGAAGAGATATTGCACACCGTTGGCAATCTTCATGTAATAAATTTCTACTTTATGTTCTTCTCCTCATATATCTTGAATTATCCATGGATCTCTCAATTAAAACCTCAGAACACACCGTCCAAAACTGTAGGAAGAGAGGCCTTAGGTAGAGCCAACTGGCTTGTAAGCAAGGCAGCACAGTGAATAGCATTTGGGTTGGATTTTGTTTTTTCCTAAGATAACAGGCCAGTATACAAGTGGTCTTTGAACAATGAAGAGGTTAGGAGCGCCAAGAACAGTGCAGTTGAAAATCCATCTATAACTTCTTGTCTCTCCCGAAACTTAACTACAGTTGTCCTCAGTATCTGAAGGGGACTGGTCCAACGGCCCAACAAATACCGTTATCCACAGATGCTCAAGACCCTTATATAAAATGGCATAGAATAATCAGCCCTCCATATCCGTGGATTCTGAACTGAGCATTGAAAATACAGACCTGTGGTTGGTTGAATCCATGAATGTGAAACCCAGGGATACAAAGGGCCAAAATGGCCAAATGTATATTTTTTGAAAATCCAGGTATAAGTGGATCCACGCAGGTCATACCCATGTTCAAGGGTCAACTGTAGTTTATCATAATTTTTAGAACATCTTAAAGATTAAAAAAACTCTAAAATTCAGCCTGGCTGGTGTAGCTCAGTGGATTGAGCGCAGGCTGGGAACCAGAGGGTCCCAGTTCGATTCCCAGTCAGGGCACATGCCTGGGTTGCGGGTCAGGTCCCTGATGAGGGCCATGTGAGAGGCAACCATACATTGCTCTTTCTCCCTCCCTTCTCCTCTCTCTGAAAATAAATAAATAAAATCTTTAAAAGAAAAAAGATTTAAAAAACTCTAAAATTCAAAATTTTATTTAAAAGTTTATTTGGGCACAGAAGGTTCATAGAATTCCAAAAGAAAAGTCTAGTAACTTTTCTTTTAAATTGACTATTCCTTTAAATTACCATGGTTTGCTGTGTACAATGCGCACCCACATTTTTGGCCCTAAATTTCAGGAAAAAAATCTTTCATTTTAATTTTTTAACTCAATTTTTATCTATTCACATTTAGAAACAAAACTGATTATCATATTTAAGGGTATTATTTTGCATACAGCAGATATTGTTATTGCTTTCTAGAGTTATACTTTCAATGCATAAGCATAAGTAAAATAATTAAAAACATTTATATAGATATGGCATTAGCACTACCCACGTATAATGAGCATCCTTATTTTTCCCCTCAAAAATTTAGGCAAAAAGTACACCTTATACACAGCAAAATATGGTATATCCAAGTTATCATAACGACCTTAGAATCTCAGCATAAGAGCAGCTTTTAGGAGGGCATTCAGTTCATTCCAATTACCATATCTGGGAAGTTCACACTCAACTGTCACAGGAAGAGGCACTTTTTCTTTCTGTTAAGAAAGATTTGACCACAATCCTCACTAAACTACTCTGAAGTACAAATGTTTTCCTTTCATTTGGAAGTATGATAAGTTATCATCTACTTTAGACTTATGTTAAAATTATGATGCTAACATGACAGAAACAAAAGGAAATGGAATGATGAGGAATTTTTAGCACATAATGGAGGATAGTCTGAGTAGGACAATGTTGGCATGGGGGTGTGTGTGTAGTCATGAACAACAGGAGTGAACTGACAAAAAAAAGTACAAGCTAGTTAGCAAACAGCTGCTTTCCTAGTTCTCTGATGCCTTCTAATTTGGCCTCTCATCCTAGCATCCTTGCCAGCAAATTCTCTGTGTGTCTAATCTTGGTTCATAGCTTTGGCACACAGGAATCTCCCAGAGCCTCTTCATCTTAAGTGGCCAAGCAAAGCAGGTCAATCCTCTGTGTCTCAAGCTCTTATTTCCCAGAATCATTCTACACATACTTTGGACTTTGTCCTAGGGAAACCTTAAGAGTTGTCAGATTCTATCAAGATTAAATCCACACCCTGGCTGGTGTGGCTCAGTGGACTGAGCACCAGCCTGCAAACCAAAGGGTCTCTGGTTCAGTTCCCAGTCAGGGCACCTGCCTGGGTTGCAGGCCAGGTCTCCAATAGGGGGCATGCAAGAGGCAACCACACATTGATGTTTCTCTTTCTCTCTTTCTCCCTCCCTTCCCCTCTGTCTAAAAATAAATAAATAAAATCTTAAAAAAAAAAAAAGAAGAAATCCAAAATGTTCTGAGCTAATCTTGCTTCAGGCGAGACCTAGACATAATTGTCTTGTTAAAATGAATTTAATATTAGAATCTAGCTGGCTTCCAGATGGCATCTTTCATGTTTTTTATTTTCCATCTGCTATGGGAAGAATCTATCAGGATAATGTGTATTTTTACTTCCGTTGTTACTACTGCTACTATCACTAGTAATAAAAATTCATAGCCTTTATACATATAGCATAGATTATGGACCACAGACTACTCTGCATATGTAAGACCCACTTAGTGTTCCTTTACAACCTTATGAGGTAGTTTTCTTTATTATCCCTGGTTTAAAAAGTTAACCCAAGATCACAGAGCTAATAAAAGCCAGTATTGAGATTCAAACCTGGCAATTTGGTTCTAGAATCCGTGCTCTTATACATTATATCATACAGCTTTTGCTGGTGTAATGCAAAGAATATTTCATGAAGACCAAGAACCTGGGTTTGCAGTCCTGTCTCTAATGCTGAATTAATTATGTGACTCAGGGCAAGTCAGTGACACAATTTCCACTAGATAATGAGATAGGTTCAATGAATGACTTTTAGTTATACAATGCTGTGATGATAAAGTAGGTGCTTTTCATTATGAAACTTGATTTCTTTGGATGAGTCAGGATGTTCAAAACTTGAAAATGAAATGTATCTAAGGAAAGGAAAGAGGCAACTAATAATTAAGTTAATCTTATAAGCATTCTCAGTTATTTTCTCATTTCATACTCTAAAATGCAAGCATTAGATTGATGTTTTATAGAGGAAAACACAGACTGAGAGGTTGGTTAATTTATCTGAGGCCACACAGAAGGTCAGGATGGAGAGCCAGCATTTGAAGGCAGACAAGCCCCTTCTGCCTCATTCCAGGGTTTCTCTGGCATTGTCTTTTTCTCCTCTCAGTAGCAGCAAGCCGAGATTTAAAGGGTAATGTACTTAAAGTACCTAGCACAAGGTCTTGCAAACAGCACAGACACAAGAAGCTAACTTGGAGGTAAGGATGGAGACAGGTGAATACCAACTTAGAACTGCTAACAGACTGTAATTTTAAATAAAAGTGGGTACATTTTTTGTGTAATTTCTGTAAGGTGAGCTGAATATCATATCAGAACAAGTGATTTCTGGAGGGAAAGTTTGAATTTATCCTTAAGTAAACAGTGATGAACTATCATAAGAATGCCAACATGTGTGGTATTTCCAGACCACATACATGAGTTCTTGTGGTATTTTGCTGTTGAAATAACTTCCTAATAATAACTCAGAATTATGTTGTTAAAAGGAATCTCCCTTTTTCCTTAGCCAGAATTTCACAAATAATACCAATAAAAAAGGAAAGTCCCTTATGTACTGACTACTTACAAGAGGGCAGGAAAGTCAAACTACTGTCAGAAACAAACTTATTAAATTCCTATTTTTGTTTGAAAATGGAGTCACTTGCTCATTCACTAATTCATCAAACAAATAATAATTAAACACCAGGTATGTACTAAGCATCATTTTATCATGAAGAGTTTTTGAAAAACGTGCCTGGGTCCCACAGCAGAATACTGACTTAGAAACTACTGGACTAGTTGACCTTTAAGGTTCTTTCCAATCCTGGAATTATTTTACTTGAAAATATTTTGTATACCTACAACGCCCAACAGCTTTCTGGGTGAGGGGGCAGGAAGGCGTATATATTAACCACCACTACATAGAGTAAAAACATTATTGCTATAAGGCAGGTAAAGGTCCTGTTCCCCAGCACTACGTACTCATATTACTGACTCAGAGAAACTCACGAAATAGACTGAAGATTAAAATACACACAACTTCAACTTACGCCTTTTTTCCTGCAATTACTTCGACACAAACCCCATCATATTTCTGAGGCAGGAATTTGGGGAACTGGTTCTAATGTAAGTACCAATTATTGCAGAGGTGATGAGGAGACAGGAGTGGGCGGGGGATGGCTGCACATTATCATACTGGTTCTCCAAGCCACAACAATCTCAAGAAGTCAGGCAAGTGTTAGCATTTTCTCTAACCTGGCATTTCACCTGTATCAGTTGTTCTCAATCCTATTAAACCATGTGTCCCCCCTTTAATGTAAAAGTCTATGCATATACACTTATTCCAATTCCTCCTTTTCTATCCTGAAATGAAAACATATCAATAAAATGCCCTAACAGTAACATAAAAGCAAATGAAATGAAAGTAATTAATAATAAATTATGTATTTCAATATGTATATGCTCAGGTGTGAGTATACTAAAAGACAATGAAGTGATTAGGTACTTATACCTACTTCTAATTAACATATTTAAATTTAAGAGAAGTAGGATAAGAAATCATTCCATGCAACAAGTACAGGAAACTGAAATAAAGCCAAGTGATTGTCTGAAATGGTTTCAAACAATACAAAGTACAATAATCTCTTGATATGCATGGTAGCTGCATTTCTGGAAATTTTAGTGATTTTTGAAACTATACAAAAGTATATAAAAACTTAGTATTTATATGTAAAGAGTTAAGTTATAGGCATAGATAATTATTAAAGGTTTTCCCTCCTTCACAAATATGCCCTATATGTGACCTTCAAAAGCTATGCAGGAATCACACAATTCTTTGTTATGTAGGATGTCCTGTGCATTACATGACTTTCTGGCATCTCTGGCCACTGCCTACTAAATCCTTGAGATAAATTCGAAGGCTGTACAAAATTTCGAAATGCCCCCTAAAGGTGAGTACCTCCCTGTTGAGAACCACCGGTCTATATGAGCTGTCAGTGCCCACAGCTGCACTGTTACAGATTCTCGCCCTGGGTTAAAGCGGTAGGCAGGCCGCGGCTGACCTCTGATCTCAGGCTAAAGCTTCTCTGAAGTAAAGGCCACTTTAATTGAAAAGCCTAGCATGCATCCAACCCAGAAGCTTCTAGTAAGAAATCTTACCTTAAACTGTTTCTGTTTTCCAAAAAAGTAAATAATAAAGCTATTTTTACATATATAATAGAATTAAAGACAGTTGTACTGATAATTCTGCTTCCCCTCTCTACCTCCTCTAAAAAATACTTTCTCCTTGAGTTTTCTAGGTAATCAAGGTCAAACTGTGAACCTATAGCCATTCTCTTTTATCCAGACTTTATCAAAGACACACACACATGCAAATAATCTAAAGGTTATCTATTTAAATATGGTACTGAAATGTATTACTGTATTGTTTATTTATTTGGGAGAAGAATATCTTCCTAATTAAATTTTTATTAGGCTTCTATTAAAAGTAATTTACATTTCCTGATCACCCAATGGCCATAGGGTGCATCTTTTGGGAGCAGGTGGGGGGCTGCCTGAGTCTGAGAAATTGCTCAGTACTAAGAATTTTGAAAGTTTCACTGACTGGGATTTAACTATATAATTTATTTTTGGCATTGAAAAAAATGCCATGCTTCCATATAGATTTTATGTGTTAAATTAGCACATCACTCATAGAAATATCAGATATACCCTCACTTTAAATAAAAGTGATAAGGACTTCTATTTACATAAAAGGATTCACAGATTAGTAGAAGATCATTACAGGATTCCTTTGAACATATAACTTCTGAATTATAATGCCATTGAAAAGTTAATGAATAAGTTAGTGATTGAATATCCATTCAATTTCTACACATTGTGATATTCTTAAAATGTCCACTGAAATAGTATTCAGCTTCATTAGGTAACATGACCATTTCAATAGATATTGGCTTGTTTTTCCACTTCAAATTTCATTAATGAATTCCCTAATTAATTTAACCAATAATGCCTAAAAGAAATCAACATCCCTTTTTTCATTTTTTATTTTAAATTATTTTATTGTTGTTCAAGTACAGTCGTCTGCATTTACCCACTTCTACTTTCCCCCACCCCCCAGCCATCCCCATCTCCCTCCCCTGCTTCCACCCCACCTTGGCTTTGTCCATGTGTCCTTTATAGTTGTTCCTGAAAACCTTTCTCCCCAGTATCCCCTCCCACCTCCCCTCTGGTCACTGTCAGTTGGTTCTTTATTTCAGTGTCTCTGCTTATATTTTGCTCATTTGTTTGTTTTGTTGATTAGGTTCCAGTTAAAGGTGAGATCATACGGTATTTGTCCTTCACTACCTGGCTTACTTCACTTAGCATAATGCTCTCCAGTTCTACGCATTTTTAATAATCTTAGTATTTCTTCATATCTACAATCAGTAAAAGGTTTCTCTTATAACCATGCCCGGGCATCATTTTATGATAAACAACTAGTCAAAGGCTTGTGCGTAACCAAAAATGTATGGTGGTTAAAATAATTCATATTTTAGTATTCTAATTTCTAATTATTTTATAAATAAACTTTAACAGTGTGTGGAACTTGCATTTTGTGTACTATGTGATGCAGGATACACTTTAGAATAAATTTTAAAACAATTCATCAAATGTGTCAGCTCTAAAATGCTTTATGATTCACAGAAAGAATGGGCCTTATTCATGACCTCAGAACCCAAGTCATATTTTCTATCATTAAACAGAGAATTCTGGTGCTGATAAAAAAAACAAACAAGTAAACAACCCCACACATAAAAAAGATGTAGTACATACAGAATGTATGATACAAAGCTTTTCACTTACTTGGTACCAGGCCGTTTTTGTAGGGCTTTATCCAGGATAAGAGATGGAGCGCTCCTCCTCCTTTCTGCTAGTGTTTTCATTTTCTGTTGAGGAAAAGAATGAAATTAAGACCATGGGGCTTGTACAGAAAGTAAATGTCAATTTCAACCAAATTCAGTAAGTTTTATATTGCCTATGAAGAAGGTTGTAATTTCATTATGAAGATAAAATAATAACATCTAAACTAGGAAGCTAGTATCAAAAAGTGGTAAAGTAAGTAAATATTTTTATGGTCTGAGAATAAGGTCAAATGCTGACCAGAGTGTTTGAGAAAAGCATTATCATAACCATTATCATCCTTTTCAGCTAACATATATATTGCTCATTATGTGCTGGGCCCTATGCTAAAGGCAGAATGGGATTATCTCATTTATACTCCAAAATGTCATCAAAGTAGGTTCTACTATGTGTATTACAGGAAGGGGAGGACCCAAACTGGTTTTCAAGAATTGACAGGACTTGAAGAGATCGAGTAAAGGGAGGAACAAGAAAAACAGTAAAAGCAAAAGATGGAGACTAGATTCTTACTCATTTAATAGACCCTTTAAATATTTACAGGTTTGGCTGTGTATTTACCTTCTTCAAATATATTTTTTTTTACTATAATTTAAAACAGAAACAAAAACAACAAAGGCATTTTCCCTGACTGGTGTAGCTCCGTCGATGGGTATCATCCTGCAAACCAAAAGGTTGCTGGTTCAATTCCCAGTCAGGACACAGGCCTGGGCTGTGTGCCAGGTCCTCAGTTGGGGGTGTGAGAGAGGCAACTGATCGATGTTTCTCTTACACATCAGTGTTTCTCTCCCTCTCTTTCCCCCCCCCTCACCTCTCTCTAGAAATAAATAAATAAAATCTTAAAAAAATAAAAGAGGGCTCTTCCCCCCTTTTCTAGGTATTCTACAAATACAGAATTAACTGGATAATTCAGGTGCTCTGTTTCAGAGGACCTTAAATTTGTGGTAAATGAGGTTTTCTTTAGCTTGAATTATCCATATAATTACTCTCTAAATTCAATCACATATTTAATAAATCTAGATAGAGTAAGAGGGCCTGCCAGTGAGCATGGATGAGTAAAATTAGCAATTCACAGAGAGCCATGAGTAAAGTTCAGGATGTCTTACCAAAGACATTCTTCCTGCTCTACCCTCCCACCCAACCCTGGCCAGAGGTCTCACCCACTGCCTGGGGCTCGAGGCCAGCCATGTTTGGGAACTGGATGCTACTCCATTAAGAATCCCATACAACTAACCAGCTCAGTATCACTATCGCATTACATGATTCATAAAGGAACGACTTCTTAGTTGCCGAAATAAAACCGAAACCCTAGCATAGGAAACAAAGGTAGAATTACCCAGTGAGAGGAGGATGGTGGACTTCTTTGGCACAGTCCTCATCCCCCAAATTCACCATGCCCCGCAAGGATCTGTTCCGAAGTACTGGTGTCACCAGTGCCATGGCCTCAGCACTGCTGCTTCCCCAGTTAATCTTTTGGCTCACATGTGGACACTGCATGCCCAAACCTCCCCAGCATAGCTCAGATAGCAAATGAAACAATTATATAAAACATTAATAAGGGACAGGAAACAAGCAGATAAGAAATAGAGAATACCACATTTCTCAACCAGTTATTAACCATGAATCAGTTTCAGGGCAGGTTAAATTGTATAAAATTACTTGTATAATATGTACCAGTATTTGGTGCCTTCCCTCTGGAGAGAAAGCCCATCCGTAGTTTCATCAGAGTTCTGTAATTGTCTGTAATCCCTCGCCGCCCCAGTAATTTTGATAACCTACTTCACATATTATAGCTTGTAAACCTCATCCCACTGTTTCCATTAGTCACACCTCTTGGAAACATAACTCTTAGGAATCTAACATCTGGAGGCTAGTGGGACTGCGAACGTTACAGAGGAAGGGACATCTGGAAGACAAGCACCCTCTCCAAGTCAAGAGTTCTCAATAATGGAACCAGGCATAGATTTTTACTAAGAAAGGTGGCAGTTTGTTCATGTGCAGACTTCCTGCTGGATCCTGTGTCACCTTCACGAGTGGGCTTGCTCCCCGCTCACTATCCCCACACCTATATTCAGGATCTGTTTACTATGTTTTGAACTTTGAAATAATATGCCCAGTCCTTTTAAGCTTAACCTGGGCCCTTCACCTCTGACTCTCTTGACTGTGAGGGTCTGCCAACCCACCTTGAAGACGGAGGCCTTTATGGACCTATCTCCTCAGTCTTATTCCTACTGCCCCGAACCCTATGAAACCACTGTCAGCAGAGCCAAGCTCCTAAACTAGATCTTCATTAATATACACGTTCTAATTCTGAGCTCCTTGGCTTTCAGGTTTATACAGAATTTTGAAAGGGTTCAAAAGATAGCCATAAAAATGATTTAAAATGTGAAGGAAAAAGGGAGCCTATAAGAAAAGTTAAACTGATCTGAAATTCTTCATTAGGAAACATTATTAATCTCCAAATTAATGTAGAGTTATAATATGGAAGATAGGAAGTATCTTCCAAGGAAGAAGGCAAAAAGAAACTGCTAAATTGTAGACTAAGAATCCAAGTTGATCTTGGGTAGTGGTTCTTTGAGAAATTTATAAAAGCTATGAGCTAAGTTATACACATAATTTCAGGGGATTCAGAAACCCATATAATATGGATTCCTTAGTGATTCCTGAAACCCAAATATGAAACCTTCCGATATAAAGAAATCTTCCTGAGAGTGATGGTTATTAAACATGAGAATGGATAATCAAAGAAAGGTGACATATTTTCTTCTGCATGAATGCTTTTAAAATGGTTTTTCATAGAGATCTAACATAGAGGATCATTTTACATGTAGCAATCAGGCTGTGTTTTCTTGATTATAACACTGTCTGCTGTATGAGGAGTCAAATGGAGTGTTTCTACTTCATCCAGGGAACCTATATTCAGGAGAATGCACTCAAACTACAGGCAGAATATTATTTTTGAGATCCTACTGTTAGTACTGAAACTTATTTTACCACTAATGAGATATGCAACTCAAGGAAATCCAGTCACTTTTCTAGGCCTCCATTTCCTTATCTAGAAAAAGAAAATTTCAACTACATAATTTCACAGGTACCTTCCATTTCTGATATTCTCATATTAAGTGTCCACCAAAGGCTCACCCTGGATTTGCAAGAAAATAAACAATACCTACATCACACATTTAGAATTCAGAGGATTCACTTCTCTTGTAAGTAATCAGTCTTAAGAGTTGCCAATATGAGGGCTTAATAAATACATTTATGTATTAATTCATTCAAAATACACAGATCTCTTTTGTTTATCCTCACCCAAAGACATTTTTTCATTGCTTTTAGAGAGAGAGAAAAGGGATGGGGATGGAAGGAGAGACAGACAGATACTGATGTGAGAGAAGAACATCAATTAGTTGCCATCGGTTGCCTCCACTGAACCCGAAACTCAGATATGTGCCCTGACTGGGATTTCAAACCCAAAACCGTTCAGTGTACGGAAGACACTTTAACCAACTGAGCCATACCAGCCAGGGCCAGATCTCTTTCTTTTGCACATGAGTATTGTGAAATAAAGGGCCAGTAGTGATTTTTAAACAAATTTACACATCAAAGAATCTGTTCTCAGGCAATATAGACTTGGATGTTCTTTCTGTTTATAATAACTGTGTGAAATACAATGTATAGAAATAGAATGAGGCTATTGATTATCTCACAAATGTACAGTAGTACAAACTTATCAGGATAGGTTGAGACTATGTTATATTAGCACCAAAAAGTAATACAGTTGTTCACTGACAGTGAAAACTATGATTCTTTGCCTCACAGGAAACAGAAGGTTTAAAACTGTATGTTTTCTTTCTGAGCTTAAAATTAAAAATCCACAGTGTGATTTTCAGAATGTCCAAGTTCTTAATGTTAACATCTAGATGATCTCAGAAATATTACATGCCATTCTGAAACTGAATATTTTAAAAAGGTAATATTATTTTCTAAATTGATAAACTACACATAAGGCAAAAAAATTCAACTGCATTAATCTTTTGGGAACAATTTTCTTGATATAACACCATTTACCTAGTCTTATGCAGTCCAAAAAACTAAACAAGACTTTTATAAGAGCTAAAAAACAAACATAAATCACCTTTATTTATTCCTCCACTCCAAAATAGGAAGGATGAAAAGGAATTTGGAAAAAGTTGTAAAAGGAAATAAATAGTAATTGAAATTTTAAAACTGCTGTGTTTTTTACTAACAGGCATTTATTAGGAAAGTAGACCATGAATACTAGAGAGAAATTAGATTTTAGATTTTCTAAGCTGTCCCTTCTGTATTGAAAGCAAAAAATCTATTCTTCCAAAGAATAAATGAATAGAGGTCATAATTGAAGATAAGAAACAAATGTCTATAATTAATTTTTTTTTGTATTTCAATAACACAAAACTCTAGCAACATTACCAGCTAATCTGCAAGGGGCATTCCACTTCAACTCTCTTTTAATCAGTTGGATTAACTATATATTCAATTTCTTGTGTTCCTAGCTTGCTCTACATATCACGTTTCAATTATAGCCATTTATTTTTCTGCAGGGTTCTAGAAAGCAGGGACTATGTCTTCTTTCCAAACTACCTCCTGCCCTCCTACAATCATCTACTGAAACTCTATATTCTATAGCAGGCCTATTCTGTGCTTTTCATTCCCAAAGCACAGTAGAATGTCTGGCACAAACTATACACCCAATAAGTGAAGGTTTTATGTCAATTTTAAAATGCACCCATTCTCCACATCTATACCACTGTCCTCAAATACACGCACAGAAAAACAAACAAACAAGCAAACATACAAAACTTTGGGTACTCTGCCAGAATGTTGTCATTAAGGAAATATAAACATGACTCTTAACAGGACGGTAAGAATCATTCTTGCACACTGCAAACTACATCTTTTGACACAGTGTTGATGTTTACCACTTTGAGCTACATTTGTCTGATGATAAATTTAATCACTTGCCAATAGTTGGTGCAAGGACAACTGGCTACCCACATGCAAAAGAATGAAGCTGGATTCCTACCTCATACCACATACAAAACTTAACTCAAAATGGTTCAACGTTCAAAAAGTAAGAGCAGACACTATGAAAATTTTAATAGAAAACACAGGCAGAAATATTTGTGATTTTGGATTAGGTAATGGTTTCTTAGACATGATATCAAAAACACAAGTAAAAAAACAACAACATAAATTAGACATGACTGTCAACATGAAAAACTTCTGTGCTTCAAAGGACACTATCAACACATTGCGTACCACATAGAAATCTCTAAGACATACGCCAGGGACTGCACATTTTTGGGCAAACTTGAAGATGAAGACTATTCGAACGAACAAAATACAATGTAACTGCAATGCTTTATGGGTTCGTGCAATTATATAGTTTTTTGTAGATTGACCTGCACGATTTCCACCAATGAGATCGCTTCATTCAATGTGGACAAGACAGTGTGTTGACATTTAAAGTCCATAACAGATGGCGCACGAAACACGAGAAAACTCGTGAGCAGTCCTTAAGTTGTTAAGAAGTGAAAACAGACTTCTGGCCAAGATGGCGGCATAGGTAGACACACTGTGCCTCCTCGCACAACCAAAAGAGGAAAAACAACAATTTAAAAAACAAAAACAGCCAGATCTGACAGAAAACTGAACTGAGTGGAAGTCCGACAATCAAGGAGTTAAAGAAGACACGTTCATCCAGACCGGTAAGCGGGGCGGAGCCGGGTGGAGAGCGCTCAGCAAGATGCGGTTTGTGGAGTGGTACCGGCAATGCTCCAGCTGCCCGGAGAGGTCTGTAGCAAAACGCAGCAGGTGCACTCGGCAAAACTGGGGCTGAGACTGGTGGACTGGGCGGTCCCTCATTCGCACGCAGATAAACCGGGAGGAAAAGCTGGGGAGCAGAACAGACCATGCGGCCCATAACACAGGGAAATAAAGCCTCAAACCACCAGTTGAATACACCTGTAGGGGCTGAGGTGGCAGCGGGAGGAACTCCCGGCCTCACAGGAGAGTTCATTGGGGAGACCCACAGGGACTTGGAACTGTGCAGGCCTGTTCTCTCACCCCGGAGCCAGCAAAGAAGGACCCAACTTGCTCGTGGGTAGCTGGGGAAGTGCAGAGAATAGAGCAAGCGCCATTGTTCTCTCAGGCCCCGCCCCCACAGACAAGTGTCACAACACAACAACATGGGTTGCCCCGCCCCGGTGAAAATCTAAGGCTCCGCCCCTTAAAGTAACAGGTGCACTGAGAAAAAAAATGGCCCAAAGGAAAGAACACATCAAAGATCCAGAAAAAATACAACTAAGTGACAAAGACATAGCCAACCTATCAGATGCACAGTTCAAAGCACTGGTAATCAGGATGCTCCCAGGAGTCCAAGAAAAATTGTCACAATTACTTGAACACAAGAGAAGGGATGAGAAAGAAACTTGGACTCAAATCAACGGAGTGGACCGGCAGAAAGAAAAAAACATCTAACCAGAAAAGAATGAAGAAACAAGAATTCAGAAAACTGAGGAGAGGCTTAGGAACCTCCAGGACATCTTTAAACGTCCCAACATCCGAGGTGCCAGAAGGACAAGAGGGGTGCCAGAAGGAGAAGAGGAAGACCAAGGGATTGAAAACTTATTGGAACAAATAATGAAGGAGAACTTCCCCAAGCTGGTGAAGGAAATAGATTTTCAGGAAGTCCAGGAAGCTCAGAGAGTCCCAAAAAAGTTGGATCCAAAGAGGAACACACCAAGACACATCATAATTACATTACCCAAGATTAAAAATAAGGAGAGAATCTTAGAAGCAGCAAGAGAAAAGGAGACAGTTACCTACAAAG
>PVJI01029238.1:0-15518 GCA_004026765.1 Micronycteris hirsuta
CTCAGTAGGGGGCACAAAAGAGGCAACCACACATTGATGTTTCTCTCCCTTTCTCCCTCCCTTCCCCTCTCTAAAAAATAAATAAATAAAAAAGAAAATATATAGAAGAGCCACTCAAAAATAAATGCCTTTTGGGCAATGTAATTACTAGCACCCTATAAGATAATATAAATACTGCTAGATCCTTGCAAGGCCTGTTTCCTCATTAGAAAACTGGGCTAGTAATAAAACCTGTGTCTATATTGGTGGGAGAAATTAAACATAAGTTGCTCAAGAAATGTTAACTATTATTTTTACTGATTTCTGATGCCAATCTTTTCTCTGAAAAGTTTCATTAGTATCAATTAGGAAAATGATTAATCTTTTTTTAAAGTTGCTTTATTTCTTACCTAAAAATCTTGGATATGTTCTTCTTATTTTTGGTGACATAGATATTTTCCCTCTCCCTCACTTCCCCCTGCCAAAGAATCCTTTACTACTCACTAAATTATGTCAACAGTTTTATTGACTAAAGAGTTCTGCCATGTATAATAGCCTCACTTAATAAAAACTTTAGACATTAATTACTAAGGCCTTAAAAATACATTGTTTTCCATATGTCTGATGTTTATAGATTATGACTTTCTTGGTTTGAAGGTTTTGTTTTGTTTTAAAGGCTCATATACTAAGGAATAGTTTACATGGAGGAAGATAAGTCATGAATTACATTTATAATCAAATCAATAAAAATTGAGAACTATATTAATTTACTATAATTTAAATGTCTGATACAGATGAGATAGAAACAGTTAGAGGAAAGCAGGGTAGAGTTTCTGACAGTAACCATCCATGCTACCCTAAGAAAAAACAATTTTTCGCCCGGCTGGTGTAGCTCAGTGGATTGAGCGCGGGCTGGGAACCAGAGGGTCCTGGTTCGATTCCCAGTCGGGGCACATGCCTAGGTTGCAGGCCAGGTCCCCAGTGAGGGCCATGTGAGAGGCAACCATACATTGCTCTTTCTCCCTCCCTTCTCCTCTCTCTAAAAATAAATAAATAAAATCTTTAAAAGAAAAATGAAAAAAGAATACTTAAAAAAAAAAAGAAAAAACAATTTTTCAAGTTACAATATAGATACATGTTCATTTAAAATGCTATAACCGTTTTCTTCTCATTGTATTCCCAAAGGTATGTTTCTCCAGCATCACCGTTCATTGTAGTGTGAGGAAAAGACTGCCCTGTTTGTCTGATTGTGTTTTCATGAAGGGTTCTAAATGTAGCAAATCCTGAAATAGTAACTGATCAAGAAAAGCATTCTCAATTATTTTACATTAATTACTGTTAAAAGCAACAGTGGCTTTGGTATTTTCAGGTTGCTAAATTAGTTACATTCAAATTGTGTAACAAGGATTATCAAGCTAAAGATCATAAAAAACTTTCTTTTTACATTCCCCAAATCACCTAAATAAAATACCTGTGAATGGATTTTCTTTATTGTCTTCAGGTCTTCAGTTAAATTTTCACATAGCTTCTGTGACTCAGCCAAGGAAGAAATCGTATTTTCTTGTAGTTCACGTAGATTGTCACAGAGCATACTGAGAAAGCCATCCATTTCCTTTTTCTGATCTTCTATCTTTGAAGGAAATAAATTAATTTTTTTAATTAAAAAAGTTTGTTTTTATTTTTTGAATACATACAAAATAGAAAAGGTAGAAAACAATATGCAAAGTCCTTTCTTCTCTCCAGCCCCTAGAACCCCAGTCCTACTCTCACCGGAAAGATTGGTACCATTTTTAAACAATTCGAGACGTTTTATGTATAATTAGGCATATATGCATACATGTGTAGAGACATGTATCTTCCTCACCCACCATATGATAGCATGCTGCATGTCACTCTGTGAGCTTCAACATTTATCTTCATCATTCCCTCTCATTTATCTTAGCCATGATTCTGCTGACTACATCAACGGCAGAGTGTATCCTAACTCCTTCTTCCTCTAGATTCCTTCTCAGAACCCATGAGTTTTACATGTAGACAAATCTCTAGGTATGGCAACAGATAGGTTTTTTTCTTAAACAACAATTTGATTTTGAGATAATAACATTTATTACCTTATTAGCCACTGTCAGTGAAGTCTTGAAAATATGCTTGAGCTGACTATCAATTTTTAGTACAGCCAACACAGTGGGGGATAAAACTGTTTCCAGTGAACTTAGAAGGTCAGTCTTAAGTACATTCTGGTTTTAAAAATAAAAACAAACAAGTCTTTAAAAGTAATATTTTCATGTCCATAAACCTGGCTGGTTAAATCTCTTAAATACTTTGTTAACAAATATGTTCATATTCAAATTCTAACCATCCATTTTCTATTCTTTAGAGCCTATTTGTCACAAGAGTTTATATTCTGTAAAAAGCATTAAATATGTTTTTAAAAATGCTATTATTCATTGGGAAAGAAGTATCACTCTAATTTCAACTTATTCTTTGGGAGCAGCAGTCATCTCTTTGACTCAAGCAATGCTTACCGCCTGGTAGAAAGATCAATAAATACAGATGATCATCTAGTTAATGAATCAATTTCCAAAAAGTTAGTATTGACAGCATCTTTTAATTTTGTCAAATTTTGGTGATTGAAGAAATCTATCAAATAATGTCATACAAACACTGAATCTAGGCAGTGTCAGCTAACATTTGTGGTATCTACTTGGAAAATGTTCAACAAATACTGTCAATCTCAAAAAGGGAAGAGTCTGCACGAAGAAGTGATATGGCAAAGAACTTCCTAGACAAATCACATAATTACAAAATAAAGAGTATACAGTGCAATAAAGTATGGAGGAGGTAATATTAAGTATAGTAAGACAAGTGACTTCTATAGAACTGTGAAAAAGTCTTATTGTTAGGGCCCATAAGGACTTGATCACACAGATTTGGCCTCACAAATCGTTCTATGTGTTTCTAGCATTCTATATTCTAAGCTACTTTTCTTGCACATCTTTCTACATTACTATAGCTTTAAAATTAAGTAATTAACCACTCAATATCTCCTTCTGGTTGGGTCAGTGTAACATCAGCAAGACCATTCCAGGACCCCTACAGAAAGAATAATTTACCTATTTCTGAGCCAACTGGCAACTCACGGGTCCCTTGACTTCATCTGGAGCTAAACCTATCCTTTTTAGTAATTAGAAGGCTCATTTTTGTTTTTTTAATTTCCATTTATTAACTTGAGAGAGAGGGACGGAGGGAGGGAAGAGGAGAAACATCGATTTTGTTTTTCCCCTTGTTTATGCATTCACCGATTGATTCTTGCATGCGCCCTGACCAGAGATGAACCCACAAACTTGGCGTATCAGGACAACGCTCTAACCAGTGGAGCGCCCAGCCAGGGCCCAGAATTCCTACTTCCAATTTGCAAGATATAAGTGAAAAAAGTTTCAAAGGTTGGTTATATGCATTTGGAAATCAATCTTTCTGGACAAGAAAACAATGGAGAGATTTGTCTTTAAAATATAAACCTTTCTTTCTTTTTTTTTTCTGAATCTACTACCTCTCCTTCCTTTAAACCTACTTTCTTAAAGTGATGTTTATCACTGTGTCTAGTAAAGATAAGATGAAATAGTTAACATTGTTTTTGAAAACTTAGCAAATGTAACCCTTCAAAAATACTTTAAAATATTTACTAACAATCAATGTCTGAAGTACAGTTTTACTTTCTTCTGCTATTGACTGTTCTTTTAATATCATATTAGAAATCTGAGAAACATGCGTAGACACATTTTCTGGAATACATGTGAGAGATCCAAGTGCTATTGTAGTAATGGTGTCTAATGCAGAAACACTGGAAGACAGCAGGTTACCTATACCAAAAAAAAAAAAAAAAAAAAAAAAAAAAGATGTAAGCTTTAACATAAACATATTTAAATACAGTCACAACCACCTCAAAGAGGTTGGCAGAATTATATCTTTGTTTTGGAAATTTGTTATAACAAATAAACTTAATAATTATCTCACTATATATAAGCAAGGAAATATTTTAAATATAAATTATATTTGTTCTACAGTATTCTGTAAGCATTTGACATATCTTTAGGTATATCAGATGCATAGCTAATAACTCACAGTAAACCAAGAATTAGAATATTCTAAAATGAATTTCTAAGAGTAATAAACAATATTATAGTAGATAAAAGAGAAACTAGAAATCAGTGAACAAAATTTACAGTAGTTGGCTTCTAATGACTAGACTCTAGGTGATTTAAAACAATCTTTACATTTCTGCACCTCCCAAATTTTCTATAAAGAGGATAATGCCTTTATAATTAATAAGCTAATACTTAAAGAGTATTTTTCCTGAATGAAGATAACAAACAATGACACATATACACATTCTGACAACGCAACAAACATTCAAGATGCACATTCTAAAAAAAGATACAAAATACTTATGTACAGAAAATTACTAGAAAGAAACTCAAGAAATTTAACAGTAGTATCTATGGAGAATGAGGCAGGGTCAAGTTAAAGGGACTTTTACTTCTAAAGTTTCTATACTTAGTTACTGTTTAGTAACAGTAAGTTATTTTATAGAAAAAAACAACAACAACTAAGATTTGCTTTGATTCACAGGCAGTGAAAGCATTAAACCCTAGTCTGAACAGATACTGTGTCCATTGGAGTGAACTAATATCACTGTCACCTGAATTTTTTATGATATTAAACTATTGGTTTCAAAATTAGTCTCACACTAAACACACAAAGACTAGAATAATTAGGAATACCTGAGCTTACCAAACAAGGTCTTGTGAACTTCCAACATGGCCTTTTGTTTTGAACTGCCATCCTTTATTAATTCTTTCATACTATTAAACAGACTATTCAGATTTTTGCCAAAAATATCCTGAGCTTCTGCATTGTGCTGATCCACTGCCTTCTTACGGTCCAGCTTGGTATGGAGACCAGATACATCTTTTGTAGTTTCTTCAACTGTGTTAAGCAACTGTATATGATTTTTAAAAAATAAGTGTTGATCAGATGGTTATGACAAAAACTGCCTATGAAAAATATCTGTGTTATGTAAGGATTTCTTCTAATGAGAACTTGCAAGTTTTATATATTGTATCAGCAAAACAATTTAAACTCATGCTAATTTATCTAGGAATATTTATTTCTCCTCCCTAGCCATCTAGGCAAGGAAAACTGATTTTGCCCATTACAGTAATTATGCTCCCCTATAAGTTTTTTTTCCTATTATGTATTACTATTTCCTTAAAAGTACACCTAATAAAAAATTAAGTTCTCTTAACAGCTTCCATCATAAAGTCCTAAACTCTCGATGACAGATTAATTTCAATCATGACCACAGAAAAAAGCATTATATCATTATTCTAAATGTCCACAAAATATATTAAAGTCATGTTCTATTCCCAAAACTTCTGAGTTTTCTTAAATTAGCATCTCCAGAGAGGAAAATTTATATAAAATGTCACTTAGAGTAAATAAATAGAATTTCACAATTAATGCTAAAGCAAAGTAAGTTACTTGTACCTATTCTCTAATTTCTTTAGCACAAGTACAATCCAAACAAAGGACAAACCTTGCTGGCAGTATCATGAAGTTTCTTCTCGGTACTTTCCAAAACTGATGTGATATACTCTTCTTTAACAAGCTGTAATTTAGTTTCTTGTAAATGTTTTTGAGTGGTTTTAAGTTCCTGTGCCTTATTTTGCAGGTCAGATTTACACTGGTCAAGTTCATTTTTATTATCCATGAACAATTCTGTAACCTGAAGATAATATATTAAACATTTTTTTAAGAATTAAAAGTGCTAAACTGGTTGGTGAGACACTTAGCTAGTTCATAATATAATATTTAAAAAAAACAAATTATTTCCATGTAAAATTGTAGCAAGTTGTAAGTTGCCAGGTAGGTTAGCACCTTTCATATGGCACCTAGACTATTCCTATAAGTTAATTAAAAACAAATAACAAATCTCGTGTAGTGGTATTAACTCTTCAGGATTTAGCCAGCACTGTAAAGACCTAACGGATAGGTCTTTACATCTGAGTTATTTAACATCTGTGTTCTCCCAACATTGTTTCTCTCATCTGATAACATGTTAATGAAAGTGTCTCAGCATTAACTTTTGAGCTTGAACAATAAAACTGCACAATTCAGGTAATTTCTTGTAATGTTGCATTAATGCTAAATGTCAAAGTAGTTTCATCATTATGATTGATAATAAAACTATGATTCAACTTATTTCTACTATAAGGATCAGCAAGAAAAGAATCTTAAAGAAAAATTACCAGGTCTCTCACATTTTGAAATTTTCTTTAAACATCTGCTTTTTACATAACATTCAATATTGTTTGGAATGCTTACCCTACTTAGCTCCTCCTCAAGGGCACCAATTTTTTCAGTCAATTCTACAATCTGTTCTTCTTGAACAGTTAGTTTTCCATTCATGACTCTAAAACAAAGTTTAATATGAATTTAACAATTAGTATTTTTTCCTAATTCTGATACAATTTATTCCAACACAATTGTGGCAATTACACATCAGTTTTACCATTTATCACTATTGTGATAATGATGCCTACATGTCAATAAGCGATAAATACAAATTGTGGGGAAAAATGTATTTTTGTTCTTGTTTAACAATTATTTTCCCTGTTATCTCCATTTTGAAACTGAGAAACCCTACCTACAAGGGGGAAAAATATGTGCATATAAAAATTGAGAAGCAACAAAGCTAACAAAAGAATATAACTCACACAAAGTAGAGGTAGGGGGAATACAACCTAAGTGTCTATAATCAAAAATATGGAGCATAAGTAGGACATAGAGAATCCAGGAAAGGCTAAGGGACTTGAAAGCATCAGGTAGTACAGGAGGAAGGAATGAAATAAAGGCCTAAAAACTGGAGAAGTAAATTGAAGTATGTAGACAGGGCAATTATACCTCTTATGACCAACATACAGACCCAATATACCCCACTATCACATCACTACAGAAATCCTCAGCCCTGGCTGGTGTAGCTCAGTAGATTGAGCGCGGGATGGGAACCAAAGGGTCCCAGTTCGACTCCGAGTCAGGGCACATGCCTGGATTGTGGGCCGGGTCCCCAGTGAGGGCCATGTGAGAGGCAACCATACATTGCTGTTTCTCTCCCTCTCTGTCTCCCTCCCTACCCCTCTCTCTAAAATAAATAAATAAAATCTTTAAAAAAAAAAAGAAAAAAAAAAAAAAAGAAAGAAATCCTCAGAAGAGCACAGGGCTACTCTGTACAGCACAGTTCCTCAGTCTCAGCACTACTGACATTTTGCACCAGATAATTCTGGTCCAAGTTAATGGGTTTCTTATTTCTTAAGCACTAGCAAGTTTCAGGAGTGAGTGCTGTTTTTCATATTCCTCCACCTGCCAGTTCCTTCACAACTACCAACAATTTTCTATTCCATGCTGTGCTAAATGACAGAGATTCTCTTGTGAATGCAAATCTTATCAAATTATTAGCTAGAGAATTGTGGATTAAAGGAAAAGCTGGAACTGAGGTATGAGAGGACAATTAGTTCTAACAGTCTTTTGATTAACTGTTATATATTAATTCTTTATTGGAAATGGGTCTTTTATATAGAATGGGATATTTGAAATGCTTTTCTTTTTCTTTTTTTAAGATTTTATTTATTTTTAGAGAAGGGAAGAGAGAAAAACAGCAATGTGTGGTTGCCTCTCATGCGCCCCCTACTGGGGACCTGGTCCACAACCCAAGTGTGTTCCCTGGCTGGGAATTGAACCACTGACCCTTTGGTTTGCAGGCTGGCACTCAATCCACTGAGCCACACCACTCAGGGCTGAAATGCTTTTCTTATATTGAATGTACAGATAATGCAACATTATTATGTCACTGATGATATAATTTCAAAAAGTCTATTAAGCTTGGTATAAATAAAGCATTATCTTGTTTGAAATCTTGGCTGCACTTCTGGAATTGTGATCCTTCTCTGACTTCTAAGAAAGAACTTTGTCTATTAAGATCAAACACTATCTTCAATCCTTGGATTTACAAACTAAAAATAAAGCTATTTCTTATTCTAAAACACATCAAAGAGAGGAATAGAAGATAAGAAAATTAGTCCTCAATGTCTTATGTTTGACTACTAATAGAAGAAAATACTTTATGAGCAAATCGAGGGACAAAAATCACGTGTAATATTCATTGGTTAATCACCCATTTCCAGAATCCAGATTTCCTTTGGGGAATGATTCTCCCCTGACTCTGCAGCAGCTCAGCTGTGTGGCAATGCTTGACTCCATCCCCAAATTCATGGACTACGCCTGACTGGCTCACAGCCAGCAGGGCAACTCAACTCCTTTTCCAGTTACTGGTTCATATGTAAGCACAACTCAGGCCTAAACTATCATAAGTGATGTCCCCCTGGCCAGTTTTGATGGTAAAAGGGCAGAAAGCCTCTCATCTACAACAGACCTGAATGACTGCATGTAGCTGCCCTTCTGCTGACCATCATTCCCTAATGAACAGCCAGCTCTAGAAGGAAGCCACCATGAAGAACAGGAATTGGAACAGAGAGAAACTAGACCCTTGAGTTACTGGATTAAATAATCTTGAAATTCATTCTATCCCTTGCTGTCTTAAGACAGTTTAAATTCAGCATTCTAACAACCAAGAGCATCTGATACCTAACTTAAAATAAAGTGTTTATTCAATTAAAATTAATGTTTAAAAATATAAAAGTGATAGAAAGTGACACCTGTAAAGTGAACAATTGAAAAATATAATGAAATACTCTCGTGTGTAAAGAAGTGTATCTGAAAACCAGAGAGACACATGCAAAAACAAAACAGAACAAAACAATATCAAGTTTAAGAATTAAGTGCAGATTTACAGAAGCTCTTTGTAAAAATGGTTTTGTCAACTGGGTATGGGCTATAACAGAAGTAACCAAAACTAAAGTTACATAGAAAGAATAAAAGAAATATGTTTAATAAGCTGCGATGCTCAAAATATAAAAATTTATTTATAAAATTAACATGTGAACCAATCAGGAGAATATAGCACATATGACAACTGAAAATAACATGGGAAAAATGAGTTTATTAAATGATTTATATACTATTGGAATGATTATATCTCTATAAAAAAGGAAAAAATTCTGTTAAAATGTTTCTGGTTATTATCAATTAGTTCTAAATACCTTTTATCATTATTATTAAAAAACGCCCTGTGAAAGTCATCCTCCTAAATATCTTCAAGGATAAATGCAATAAAGAATTTTCAATTTATAATCCTTCTGCCCTTTGTTTAATCTGTTGTTGTTATTATTGTTTCAACCTAAAGCTTCATTAGAAGTTTTCCTTTGAACAAACTACTCCAGGGCTTCAGAAAATGAATAGACGAGTGGTTGCTAGGGGTTAGGGATCACTGGAGAAGAACGTACACGTGACTTATAAAGAGATGGCAAGAGGGAGATTTTTGTGATGATAGGATAGTTTTGTACCTTAAATGTAGAACTACACAAATCTACAAATGTGATAAAATGGCATAGAAGTATACACACACATTATAGCAATGTCAATTTCCTAATTTTGACACTGTACTATAGTTATTTAAGAGGTAACCAATGGGTGACTGAATGGAAAACAGATGGAACTTCTTTGTACTCTTCTTGTAATTTCATATGAATGTATAATTAAATTATTCTAAAAATAAAGTTATATAAAAACCTTTTAAAGTGTTTGATAACTACTTGTTAATATCAAAAGAGAAACAAGCATTTGTAGGAGGAACTACATATAAAGATTTTATTTACTGTCAGATAAGTAAATTTTACCTCAAACAGCCTGTTATCAGAAACTGCTTCTACTTGGGGAGGGGGCAGGGGAGGGGGATACTGGTGGAAGGAAGGGGAAGGGACTAGTCAAAGAACATGTATGAATGACACACAGACATGGACAACAGTGTGGGGACTGACTGTGGGAGCTGGGGGTGGGCTGTGCGGAGAAGGGCAAGGGGGAAAAATTGGGACAACTGTAACAGAAGAACAATTTAAAACAAAAGAAAGAAAATGCTAATTCTTAGAAATTTCCATAGGAAGGGCTTACCTAAAATTTTCTTCAGAAATGTATACCCCATTTTTTTCACGGGCTGCAGCAAGATCTCGTTTCAGACGCTCTATCTCTTCTGTATATTCCTAAACAAGAAGAATGTTGTAGGTGTAAATTTAGAACTTAACTTTTTTTTAAATTCAATTTTGGGAGGATATACAACAAATAAAGTTGCCCTAAAAAGTCATAGCCATACTTTTCACTGAATATTAATCTGTTTAGAATAAAGTCTTTCAACTGCTTTCAAAGAGCCCTTAAATGTACTCATAAAAACACAGGCTTCTGGAAAAAAAAACCCCAACAACCTCCAGTATCCATGTTGGTTTCCAAATAGCATTTCATACTATAAATAAACAGGATTCCTTGGGGAAGTGTCCGACTCTAGTACTGGGGCAAGAAACATTCAAGATGAACTCAGAATACTTTGTCAAACAAAATAGGAGGGAAGCTAAAAAAGCTTAGGCTAGTAAAAGGGACTCAAAAACTCACATGAAGAGAAAGAGGGGAGACTTCCTAAGATGACGGCATAGGTGAATGTGCTGTGCCGCCTCGCACAACCAAACAAGGAAAAAAATCAGAAATGTACACATCCAAAAACAGCCAGATCTGACAGAAAATCGTATTGAGAGGAAGTCCGACAACCAAGGAATTAAAGAAGATACATTCATCCAGTCTGGTGAGCCGGGAGGAGCAGGGCGGAGGGAGAGCACTCGGTGACCCTGCGGCGAGCAGGTGAGCAAACCGCAGGACCCCGGTTGGAGGCGCAGTTCCCGCGGGGCTGCAGCACACCCAGACGGGGACTGACCGAAGCGCAGCCTGCGCCCGGCTCATCCGGACCCAGCGGGGCTGAGACTGGTGGACCGGGCAGGTCCACATTCATGGGCAGACAAACCAGGAGAGAAAGCAGGGCTCAACCCATCGGCACAGATTGAAAGCACCTGTGGGGGTGGAGTCCGCGGCGGGAGGAACTCCCGGCCTCATAGGAGAGTTTGCTGGGGAGACCCGCGGGGGACTGGAGCTGTGCAGCCCGTCCACTGACCCAGGAGCAACCCCTGGAGCCAGCGCAGAGGGGCTTCAAATGCTTGCAGGAGGCGGTGTGGGTGTGGAGAGCGGAGAAGGCACCATTTGCCCTCAGGTCCCGCCCCCACAGGCTACGTCACAGCACAACTACCTGGAGGTTCCCTGCCCGGGTGAACCCCAAGGCTCCGCCCCCCTTACAGTAACAGGTGCACCGAAGGAAAAAAAAATGGCCCAAAGAAAGGAACAGATCAAAGCCCCAGAGCTAACCGACCAAGAGATAGACAACCTATCAGACGCACAGTTCAAAACCCTTGTAATAAGGATGCTAACAGAACTCGACGAAAAATTATCGAAATTGCTTGAACAAATGAGGAGAGATCTGCAGGGAACCAATAGAGATAAGGAAACTGGGACTCAAATCAACGGAGTGGACCAGCAGAAAGAAAAAACACATCCAACCAGAAAAGAATGAAGCAACAAGAATTCAAAAAATGGAGGAGGGGCTCAGAAACCTCCAGGACATCTGTAATCGTCCCAACATACGGATCATAGGGCTGCCAGAAGGAGAAGAAGAAATCCAAGGAATTGAAAACTTATTTGAACACATAATGATGGAGAATTTCCCGAAGCTGGCGAAGGAAATAGACTTTCGGGAAGTCCAGGAAGCTCAGAGAGTCCCAAAGAAGTTGGACCCAAAGAGGAACACACCAAGACACATCATAATTATGTTACCCAAGATCAAAGATAAGGAAAGGATCCTGGGAGCAGCAAGAGAAAAGGAGACAGTTACCTACAAAGGAATTCCCATAAGACTGTCAGCTGATTTCTCAAAGGAGACCTTGCAGGCAAGAAGGGCCTGGACAGAGGTGTTCCAAGTCATGAAAGGCAAGGACCTACATCCAAGAATACTCTATCCAGCAAAGATTTCATTTAGAATGGAAGGGCAGAGAAAGTGCTTCGCAGATGTGTATGACCTATGGACAAAACTAAAGGGAGGGGAAAGGGGGGATAAGGGGGTGGGGGGAAAGAAGTGGGGGAAAGTGGGACAACTGTAACAGCATAATCAATAAAATATAGTTAAAAAAAAAAAGAACTCACATGAAGAGGTCACCATGGACCAAAGGAGAAATAATTTCAACATCAGTGATGATAATAACAATTTTTAGTTATGGTTAACATAAATATTTTTTTCCTTTTTTTTAAAAAAAATTTTTTAAATATTTTATTTATTTATTTATTTTTAGAGAGAAGGGAAGGGAGAGAGACAGAGAGAGAGAGAAACAGCAATGTATGGTTGCTCCTCACATGGCCCTCACTGGGGACCTGGCCTGCAACTCAGGCATGTGCCCTGACTGGGAATCGAACTGGGACCCTTTGGTTCCCGGCCCGCGCTCAATCCACTGAGCTACACCAGCCAGGGCGGTTAACACAAATATTTTAAGTCCATGAGTTTATAATGACATTATAAAAACTACTAAAGCAACTCATTCTCAAAACTGTATAAAGGAAATGAATCAAGTTATTTTTCCTGCCTTCCCATAAGAACTATACTCTTGGGTAGCTAACGCAAGATCCTCTTTATAGAGGTGGTCCAGCAATCAATTAAGAACAATTGAATTAGAAAATTACCATTTTGCAACCCTTAAAGAACTAACGTATCAAATCATTGAATATCATCAATTCCTTACAAAACGATAGAAGCAGACATGTGCTTGCTTCCTAGTGGGAGAATATACCACCACCTATGAAACAATTTTGCTAAAAATACACAAATAAAATAAAACCTGAATCTATGAAGCCTCAAGATCCAACTACCAATTTATAGAAAAATACAAAGAAGAGAACACATCCAAGGTACCACAGGACAAACAATACAGGTACTTTCACAAATAAATTACAGGGGTGGGGGTTGGGGAGGTGATGAAAGGAGAACCAATATTTTTGGTATTGAGACCAAAAATATCCAAAAACTGCAAGGGGTAAACCTTATTTGGATCCTAAAACAAACTATTAAAAAAAGTATATAGGACTTCCAGTTAAGATGGCGGCATATGCAGACATGACTCGCCTCCTTCCACAACCACATCAAAATGACAACTAAAATATAGAACAATCATCACTCAGAACTGTCAAAAATCAAGTTGAATGGAAGTCTGACAACTACGGAATTAAAGAAATCACATCCATCCAGACTGGTGATAGGGGCAGACGTAGAACAAGCAGGTGTCACATTTACCTGGGGTCAATAAAAATTCGGGAGGGACATCTCAAGTAGAGGAGTCCCAGTCCCACATCAGGTCCCCCAGCTTAGGGTTCCAGTGCCAGGAAGATAAGTCTCCACAACTTCTGGCTGCAAAAACCAACAAGGATTCCATTGGTTGAAGAAACTGCTGGAGCCCCAAGCAATTCCTCTTAAAAAACCCTCGTGTACACAGACTCACCTACTCAGACTCACTCCCTCTGAGCTCCAGCACTAGGATAGCAGCATGAAAGGCACCAGTGGCATACACAGAAAAACTGAAGTGTCTGGCATCAAGGTGAGCAGAAGCCCTTGTCCCTTTTCTGGACCTTCCCCTCTCAGAGCCACAGAGCCAGCAAGGTGGTACCATGTCTGAGACTCCAAAACCTGGCTAACACTGTCTGCCCTGCCCTGGAGATCCCATGAGACTCCAACCCACCCAATTTATGGGCCCACCCAAGCTGCTTTTCCATATGAATGGCTGGTCATGACTCATGCTTCACAACTTCCCAAATTCTCTCAAACAAGCAACAGCTGGCCTCAGTGAGCCCCAGGCCTGGCACTAGCAGCAGCCAGTGTAGATTCACAGTTTGGCTTCACTTGGGAATCTCCAACCCCAGCACAAGTAGCACACGTCTCAGACTGCTCTATAGTTCATGCAGGGTGGCCCCAGGCAGAACACGGGTAGGGGCTGACCTTGGCCTACAACACCTGGCAAATCCCAGAGCCTGCTTACCTAGTGGACAACCACAGACTGTGCTGGAGCACCACCACTCTGCCCCTGCACAGCTTATCCTCCACGGATGGCAGCAGTCGGTGGTCAGTGGTCAAAGCCAATCCTTGCACCTGAATGCCAACAGCAGTCAAGGCTCAACTACAAGAGAAGGGTGTATTCAGCCTACACAAAGGGTGCACCTCGAATACCCAGCTTGGGTGATGGGGGAGGCCATGCCACTTAACCCTACAGGACACCTACTAGACTAGACCACACTACCAAGACACAGTCAAAGCAGCTCTACCTAATACACAGAAACAAACACAGGGAGGCTGCCAAAACAAGGAGACAAAGAAACATGGCCCAAATGAAAGAACGGGTCAAAACTACAGAAAAAGAACTAAATGAAATGGTGATAAGCAATCTATCAGATGCAGAGTTCAGAACTCTGGTTATAAGGATACTCAAGGAACTTAGTGAGGACCTCAACAGCATAAAAACAGTCAGAAATGAAGAATACACTAACTAAAAAAAAGAACAATTTACAGGGAAACAACAGTAGAAGGATGAAGCTGAGAATCAAATCAATGATTTGGATCATAAGGAAGCAAAAACAACCCCAATCAAAACAACAAGAAGAAAAAAAGAATCCCCCCAAAAAACGAGGATAGTGTAAGCAGCCTATGGGACAACTTCAAGAGGTCCAACAGTCTCATCACAGGGGTGCCAGAAGGAGAAAAGAAAGAGCCATAGAACTTCCGCCAAGATGGCAGCGTAGGTGGTCGCACTCGCTGCCCGCACATCCAGAGCGTCTAAACAACGAATGCAGTAGCAAAAAATTAAACAACCAGAACGGACAGAATCGAACTGAAGGGAAGTCCGACACCCAGGAGGTAGGAGAAGATGAACATCCAGGCCAGTAAGAGGGGCAGAACCAAGCGGAGGAGCGCAGTGAGAGGCAGCGCTCACGGAGGGACTCACGCGGCCAGTGCCTGAACAGGGCGTGGCCCCAAACAACGGGTGAATCCCACAAGCCGGCGACACTGCTGGAGAGAGGCCAGGGCTGAGCCAGCAGAACCGAGTCTGGCAGAGGAGGCAGTGGGAAGCTGGGGAGCAGAGGACTGATGGAAGCCCGCGGTGATCGGAGGCCACCATTGCTTCCTCACAGACCCCGCCCCCAGAGGCAACGTCATCCAAAAAGAGACCCAGGTCGCAGGCACCTGCCAGCTGACAAGTGCACCGAGATAAAAAGAATGAAAATGGCCAAAATGAAAGATCAGAACAAATTACAACTAACAGATGACGACATAGTCAACCTATCAGATGCGCAATTTAAAATGCTTGTAATCAAATTGTTAACAAAACTGGAAAATAGGTGGACGCAAATAGTTGAACAGATGAAGAATACGATAAGGATAATGGAGGAAGATTTACAGGGAA
>PVJI01029239.1:0-15509 GCA_004026765.1 Micronycteris hirsuta
TAAACGCGATTCTGATGCGAAGACTTCTTCTTCCTGAATTGCCTTTCCTTCCTCAAATAATTATTCCCAAGTTTGGTTTTGTAAAACATAGATGGGTCTCATGAGTGTTAAAAATGTACCACAGTTTTAAAGCATGGCAATCACTACCTTTGAATGATAGTTCTCTTTGCCCTAGTAAGGGACAATCTAAATCTCTTTCCTGTGTTTTCCTGTGTTAGTTTCTCTAAACACTTACACTTAAGGCTATAGGACAGGACAGTGAAAATGTGTTCAGGAAATAATAAAACATAAAATAGCTAACAAGAAGCACAATAAATTTTATGTCAACATGCTCCCATTCCAACAATCAATCTATTTAATATAAGGTTTTCAAACTGTAGCATCAGAAACCTACATGTAGCTCTGGGGCCATGCCCTTTTCTTTCAGGATGGCAAAAGATTTGATACTTTAGAGTTATTTGAATATATGAGCCACCAGTAGTAAGCAATAGGGTCTGCAGAATGCCAAGAAATAAAGCAGAATTTAGGTAAAACAGAGGCAAGAAATGATAAAGGCTGCGTTAAGGGATGTACAAGGAAAAGGGGGTCCTTCCCACAACCAACCTGAAACACCCCCTAGACTTACACCTGACAGATACATGTGGTGAGGACAAAAAAAAAATTTTTTTTTAAGAACAGAAAATGAGGTTTGACGTAAAAGAATTTCAAGAAGCATCCTTAAAGCGATCAGTTTACGATTAAAAAAAAAAAAAAAAGACGGCCCAGCTGGTGTAGCTCAGTGGATTGAGTGCGGGCTAGGAACCAGAGGGTCCCAGTTCGATTCCCAGTCAGGGCACATGCCTGGGTTGCAGGCCAGGTCCCCAATGAGGGCCATGTGAGAGGCAACCATACATTGCTCTTTCTCCCTCCCTTCTCCTTTCTCTGAAAATAAATAAATAAAATCTTAAAAAAAAAAAAAAAAAGCCATCTAACTTACCTAGAGATGCTAAATACACTTCTGAATCCTGCAAGGGAGCCCAGGGCTTTGTGGCTGGTTGAGTAGCAAAGTCTGGAGCCTCCCTCTGGCCTGTGCCTGCAGGGTAAGAATCCATAAAGGAGTCTGAGAAGGCATTTTTGGCACCATCCTCTTGGTCAGGATTTGGCAGGCAGGAACAGATTTCAGCCCAAAGATCTGGGCCAGATTTTGTGGCTGTAGAGTCAACGCTCTCAAACATTTTCATTTGAGCTGAAAAACAGAAGCTTAGGTGAGCAAGGACAAGCTTTAAGGATACAGTATAAGTATGTAGTATTCACATATGTTTACCCATTGAAGGCGATACGCTCTTAAGAAGTTTCTCTCGCCTGGCTGGTGTAGCTCAGTGGATTGAGCGTGGGCTGGGAACCAGAGGGTCCCGGTTCGATTCCCATTGGGGCACATGCCTGGGTTGTGGGCCAGGTCCCGGGTGAGGGCCATGTGAGAGGCAACCATACATTGCTCTTTCTCCCTCCCTTCTCCTTTCTCTGAAAATAAATAAATAAAATCTTTAAAAAAAAAAGTTTCTCTTAACAAAACTTAAAATTTCTTCTGTTAGGTTTCTGTGCTACAGATAAAAAGATGACAAAAAGGTAATTGGGTTCCTCTTCTGGCTCTATATTTGAGTGGTTTTCATAAGGAAGTTTGTCTTTAAAATAGAATTTCTATAAGCCAGATACAAAAGGACAAATATTGAATGATTCCATTTGTGTGAGGCGCCTAGTGCAGTCAAACTCATAGAGACAGAAAATTGGACAGTGGTTGCCAGGAGCTCTGGAGACAGGAGAACGGTGTGTGTGGGAGGGGTGTTGTTTAATTGCTACAGTTTCAGTTTGGGAAGTCCTAGTGATGGACTGCAGTGATGTTGCACGACAATGTGAATGCCACTGAATTATACATCTAAAAATGGTTAAAATGGTAAATTTTATGTTTGTATGTTTTAAACACACGTACATGTGTGTGTCTTTCTATGACATTTCCAGTGAAGACAATCATCCTGCACTTTTTTCCAAAAACTTCCCAAAGGCAACCACTCTGACCTCAGCCAATTAAATTCTGTTTTCAACAGGGCACAGACTAAAGGTCTTGCCCAGTCCCATATACATAAGAATAATAAAAGTGCTGCTTGGTGAAAAGTGTCTCTCAGAGAGCACTGTCATAGGCAAAGGCCTGTGTGCTCATTACAGGTAGAAGCTGGCCTGTGTGCCTCCTATTCTTAAATAGTCAGAGACACTGATAGACATTTCCATCACTTTGCAGATGAAGAATCTGTATGATCTGAGGATCAGAAGGATAACTTGTCAATGGTAGGTATATTATTGCTATACAATGAATCCTTGATTGGAAACCAGACCTGTGCCATTCCAAAATCCATGTTTTTACCCAATACCATTATGCCTGATTGGGAATGTACTGAAAGTAGCCCCCCAAAAGGTAGGTGTTAAGAGCTACGCACAGCGCCTGGGGACTTTCGTAACTATCTAGTCTTACAGGATGGGTTGACACCTTCTCACGGGGGTGGGCCTTTGAGATTAGGAAGGCCCGCTGAAAGGTTTATATAATTCCAGGAAAACCCAAAATAGCGCAAAGGCCCGGAAGTAAAACGGACAGATGTGTCACGGCGGCCCTGAATGAACTGATGCCAGGGGCCATAAGGAACTCCACCCCATCCCAAACTCGTTTAAACGCACCCAAAGCGAAAATTTGCTCACACCGGATCCTCGGTACCCCTTCCCCCCAGGAAGTCCACAGAGCAGGGAACTCCGGTGTCCATAACCGGAGCCTCAGTCACCTGGTCTCAAGGACTGGCAGGATAAATCCGAGGACTCAGGATAAATCAGGAGTCCGAGGTCTTTCTGTGGTATTCCAGGATGGGGCCCGAGCCGGGGACACAAGACGCTGGGGCTCCCGCCCCTCCTCACCTACCGCCACAACTGGCCTCGCTGCCCGCAAACCCTTAGTTCAGCTCAGTTCAGCTCAGCTCTCTCAGCCGGATATAAATAAGCAGGTGGAGCCTCCGAGTGACGGATCTTGAAAGTTCTCCAACCACCAGCCGAGCTGGGGATGTTCTGTGCCTCCATTGGTCGGGTGGATGAGGAAGTGAGGAGCTGAGTGCAAAGAACGGGTGGGCGGGCCTCTTGTTTCCAGGAAACGGTGGAGTCTGGCGCCCTGGGCCTCTACTTTCCCCTGGAGCTATATTGATTGAACTTATTTATTTTATTTTATTTTATTTATTGACTTTTAGAGAGAAAGAGGAAGGGGGAGAGACAGAAATATAGATTTGTCCATTCACTTATTTATGCGTTCACTGGTTCCTTCTTGTAAGTGCCCTCACTGGAGATCCAGCACCCATCCTTGGTATTTTAGGAGGGTGCTCTAATCAACTGAGCTACTGGACTAGGGCCCATTCCGCTTATTTCTGTGTATTTCAGACGCGGGGACAGCGCCCTCCACCGATTTCCTGCTCAGACGAGGAAGCCCGGTTTTCAGGACTTCTGACTTTGCTTGCTCCCTTGGGCAAGTTCACCTCCTCAACAATTCTCCAGGCCAATGTTTGTCTCTGAAAATGTCAGCCCTTTGCTACCCAAGTTAGAGCGCTTCTGCAGCTCGGATGGGGAAGAAGGAGACTTCTTCTCTTATAGGACACCTATGTCCCATTCAGGTTATGAAGTTTTCCCTCCCTCATTCATTTAATCAATAGTCGCCAAGCTCCTGTTGCGTTAGGCGGGAATTCAAGACAGACTAGGTAGGTATGGGTTCCAGAGGTCTTTACAGCTTAGTGTGAGAGGGTGCACCAAGGGGCAGACAAGTTTACAAAATAACAGCAAACAGTTAGAGAGGATCTGACAGAAGTGTGGTCAGAGTACATAAAGGAGACAGTGGTCTTGGGAGGTGAGTGTCAGAAACACTTTTTCAAAGGAAATGGCCTTTGCCCTGACCAGGTGGTTCAGTTGGTAGAACGTCCTCCCCTACCCCAAGAGGTTGTAGGTTTGATTCCTGTCAGGCAAATACCGTATTTTGATGTGTATAATGCGCACTCATGTTTTTTGGCCCAAATTTTCAGGGGGAAAAAACCTTTCATTTTATTTCAATTATTTATTTATTTATATTTAGATACTTGTTTCTTGTATTATAAAAGAATTTTAGCATTTATTTTTAACATATCGATATTGCTATTGCTTTCTAGAGTTACTTTTAATACATAAGCATAAACAAAAGAATTTAAAACATTTATATATATGGAATTAGTACTACCCATGTATAATGCACATCCTTATTTTTCCCTCGAAAACTTAGGCAAAAAATGCACATTATACATGGCAAAATACAGTATTTGCCCTGACCTAGGTTACAAGTCAAGGACCCTGTTCCCTGGTGCTTCAGGTAGGCAACAGATCCATGTTTCTCTCTCTCTCTTTCCCTTTTTCTCTAAAATCAATAAATATATCCTCAGGTGAGGATTAAAAATACTAAAAAATAAAAGGAGGTGACCTTTGATATTTTTTAGGGGTTATCAATATGCTGAGATGCAACTCTTCTTCAACCCTAAATCCCCAATTTCCAGGGCTGCTTACTTCTAAAAAAAAGCCATCAGTAGAAATAACTTGGCTTATGATCTAGTCTCTAGATGTGCCCAAAGCCAATCAATATGGCTATGGTGTTAACAACTACCAACATGTGAAAGGAAACTACAAGGTACTCCCTTGCTTACATTTGTAACTGTACTTAGAATATGCAAACGGAAGGAAGTGAAAAAAGCAAGGAGGTTACAAAACAGAGGAGCAAATAAGAGGCAGGATTTTGATGGTACTTATTTACAGGGAATAAATGGGGGGAGTGGAATCTCCCACTGAAGGAACCTGAGTCCTCCAGCTACCATCCTATATGTAACATGAATCTGGCAGCATCTGATTCACAGAAAGGAACACACTCATAAGTTTATGGGTGTTTCACCAAACTACTCCATGGCCTCTTGACTCACTTATGCCTTTTTCTCTGATTCCCTGCTCACAGAACTAACTCTTGATTTCAAATTTGGCCTCTCAAATATCTTGGTAAGGGTGTCTTTAACAGTAGGCACAAATGGAATACATTTTATAACTTAAGGTTACAGTTGAAAATTGACAAATTGGTACCCTTAGTGATTCACCCATGTCTTCTGAGTAACTAGTGTGCATGCTAGATAAACACAAACCAGATCCTGGACTTGCACAGCTGAAACCATGGTGATCTCCTCCGCTCCAGTGACTTCTTCACACTGGGAAGCCAGATGAGGGCAGCAAACATAGGACCTGAATAGGCATTTCTCCAAAGAGGGCATACAGATGGCTAATAGACACATGAAACGATGCTCAACATCACTAATCATCAGAAAAATATAGATTAAAACCACAATGAGATATCACCTCACACCTGTCAGAATGATTAGTACTAATAAATCAACATACAATGTGTTGGCGAGGATGTGGTGGAAAGGGGACCCTCATACACTATTGCTGGGATTGTAAACTGGTCCAGCTACTAAGGAAAACAGTACAGAAGTTCCTCAAAAAAAAAAAAAAAAAAAAAATAGAACTACCTTATGACCTGGCAATTACACCTCTGCATATTTATCCAAAGAAATCAAACACATTAATTCAAAAAGACAAATGTGGCCCTCGCTGGTGTAGCTCAGTGGATTGAGCGCAGGCTGGGAACCAAAGGGTCCCAGTTCGATTCCCAGTTGAGGCACATGCCTGGGTTGCAGGCCAGGTCCCCAGTGAGGGCCATGTGAGAGGCAACCATACATTGCTGTTTCTCTCCCTCTCTTTCTCCCTCCCTTCCCCTCTCTCTCTCTATAAATATAATCTTAAAACAAAACAAAACAAAACAAAAAGAGGCCCTGGCCAGGTAGCTGGCTCAGTTGGTTAGAACATCCTCCCCATATGCCAAGGTTGCGGATTCAATCTCCAGTCAGGGCATATACAAGAAAGCAACCAATAAACGCATGAATAAGTGGAACAACAAAATCGACCCCACCCCCCACCCCCCGCCTCTCTCTCTCATTCTCAAAAAAATCAATTAGCCCTTACTGGTGTGGTTCAGTTGGTTAGGCATCATTCCTCGAAGCAAAAGGTCACTTGTTTGATTTCCAATCAGAGCACATGCCTGAGATACTGGTTGGTACCGGCTGGGGCACGTAGGAGAGGCAAACAATTAATGTTTCTCTGTTTCTCTCTCACATCAATGTTTCTCTCCCTCTTTCTCCCCATCCCTTCCCCTCTCTCTAAAAATAAATTTTAAAAAATCTTTTTAAAAACCAATTAACAACAACAACAACAACAAAAGAGCCCTAGCTGGTGTGGCTCAGTCAGTTGGAGCATCATCCCTTAAACCAAGAGGTCGCGGGTTTGATGCCTGATCAGGGCACATAGGGGAGGCAGCCTATCAGGTTTCTCTCGCACATGGATGTTTCTGTCTTTCTCCCTCTCATCTCGTCTCTCTTAAGTAAGTAAGTAAATAAATTTCTTTTCAGGAGCTTTTTTCAGACCCAAGGAACTTTGAGTATATCTACATGAAATCAACGCTTTAGCTGAGTCTCACAGTCCCTCAACTGCCACTCAACTCATTCAGCTGTTCCCCTCACTCCCCGGCTTCACAGTCCCCACCTCGGCACTGGGCCTCAGGATTGGCTGGTGCTGAGTGACGTCTTCAGATCGCGACCCAGGACGGGCGCCCGCGTGGTTATGTGGCTAGGCATCCGTGGATGGCTCCCGATTCGCGCGCAGGAGTGTTTTAACCTGCAGTGCCTCAGCTTTGCCAGGACTTGCAGCGGCCGTAGGGGCCTGATGGCGGAAACGCTCTCGACCGGGGCGGAGGCAGCGAGCGGATTGAGGGCTCCGGCTCAGCAAAACGGAGAGGCGGGTGGCGTGGCGAGTGGTGAGCGGCCCCCGGGGCGCCCGCAGCCGGCGGCCCGGGGAGTGGAGCGGGCCGCAAAGGACGGGCAGCAGGCCCCAGGGAGCGAGGAGCCGGCCCCGGCGGCGCCGCAGGACTCGGGAAAGCGGAAGAAGCGGCGGGGCGCAGCCGGGGAGCGCGTGGTGCCGCCCCCGAAGAAGCGCCGGGCGGGGGTGAGCTTCGGCGATGAGCACTTTGCCGAGACCAGCTACTACTTCGAGGGCGGCCTGCGCAAAGTGCGGCCTTACTACTTTGACTTCCGAACCTACTGCAAAGGCCGTTGGGTGGGCCACAGCTTGCTGCACGTGTTCAGCACGGAGTTCCGAGCCCAGCCCCTGTCCTACTACGAGGCCGCGGTCCGAGCGGGGCGCCTGCACCTCAACGAGGAGCCGGTGCAGGACCTCAGCATTGTGCTCAAGGTGGAGTCCTGATGGGGCCGGCCGGAAGGGAGCGAGGAAAAGGGCAGGGTTTGTTTTTTTTCTCTGAGCTAGTAGGGCATAGGTACTGGAGTAAAATCGGAGTAATTCCGAAGCTTTCTTGCTTTCACTCGGAAAAGTCTTTCAGCCCCCTCTCACCCCATCTCCATAAGTACCCTCAGCACGTCAAACCTCAGTGCTTCAAAAACAGTGCTTTCTTGTTTCCACAGGACGGAAGTTGAAATTCTTGAGGCTCCTTTTATGCAGCAGCCTTGTACCACTGCAACTGCCATTGATCACTTTCTATTTTGCATTGTGGAAGTCTGTACAAATAGTATAGTAGAGGCTATCATTTATGTCTCCTTACTATGTGTTGGGCTCAAAATTAAGCATTTTAAGTACTTAATATTTAATTTTATCGACAGCCTCGTGGGGTGTGTATTGCCACCTCCTTTTACCTGTGAGGAAACTAAGGTAAACCTTGCCAGAGGTAAGGCAACGGTGTCACCTGCAAAGCTTGTGTTCTTATAACTACTTAAATTATTTACTATAGAGCCTGAAATGACAGAATGGTGAACTGTCAGGGATAGAGAGGAGCTGCCTAGCCCAGCGCTTTGACCCTTCTTTAAAATTCCTGCACAGCTAAGAGGTACCAGACACCCCTGTCAGTAACACTGGCTCACCAGCTTGTGAGAGGAGACAAGGCGATTTGGGTAATCGGGGAATGGGTGGTGGTTTGAATCCTCCCTCCCATCCCAATTTTGAAAAGCACAGATCTGGTCTCGCCTTCACATTTTACAGACAAGGAAACAGGCCCAGAGAAGTGAAGTGACTTGGCAGTGAGCCTGTGGGAAATCTAGGTATAGAGCTCAGATCTCTGGACTTAAAGCTTGGTGGTATTTCTTGAAGGTCACGAAAAGTGATAATTTATGGAGATTTTCCCCTCTATTTTAGACAAATATTTACCTTTTAAATATAATGTTGTAGAGAAAATACAAATAAGCAGAATCAAAAACCATACGTAATCCCACCACCCAGAGATAGTACCACTAATGTTTTTGTGTATATCCTTTTAGTTCTTTTTTCCGGTGCCTGCTTCTGCCTGTGCTGTGTGTCTGCATTTTTACAAAATGAGAATGTGCTATACGTACTGCTTTTTCTGTGTAAGGACGTATTGTGACCATTCTTCCGTGTCAATAAATAACAGGAGGCTGTGTGTGAAGTTGACTGATGACAGGTTGCTGGCCTCCGGGTTGACTGATTGCCTGTGTCGTTGGCAGGACAACGACTTCTTGCGGAACACAGTGCACAGGCACGAGCCCCCAGTCACAGCGGAGCCTGTCCGCCTGCTGGCTGAGAATGAAGACGTGGTGGTCGTAGACAAGCCTTCTTCCATTCCTGTCCACCCCTGTGGCCGCTTCCGACACAACACCGTCATCTTCATCCTGGGCAAGGAGCGCCAGCTTAAGGAGCTGCACCCACTGCATCGGCTTGACCGCCTTACCTCAGGGGTCCTCATGTTTGCCAAGACAGCAGCCGTGTCGGAGAGAATACACGAGCAGGTTCGGGACCGGCAGGTGAGCCTGGCCTTTGTCTCATGCAGGTCTCTTCCTGGGCTCACAAATGCTGTGTGTCAAAAGGGCGTCTCTGAGTTCTAGCTGAAGTAGGCCATTATATTTAATCTGGCCAAGTTTCCTACCTTCGGGGAGGTCGACACCTAAAGTGCCAAAAACAGGTTATTAATGTCTCTTAAGTGTTAGGAGATTTTTAGAGATGGCATACACTACCTCTCTTAGTACTTTGCTCTTTTGCAGTTCTAAAGTGCTGACAGACTGAGCAAGGTTTTTGAGATTGTGGGGAGAGCCTATCTGGCGGAACGATTGTGGATGAAATTGGAAGAGGCTTGGGTAAAATGGTTATGTGATTGTGGTCTTGAAACTTGTAATTCCGGACCTGATTGAGTGCTTATCTATATACCGGGCTAAGTACCAAATACATTGAGTCCAACTTAATGAATCCTTATAACAGCCCTTTGAGATGAAAGCTTTCCTAATTTCACTTTCTCTAGGCAAGTTAAATGGATTTAAAGAGGCGAAGTAATGGACTCCGAATCACAAAACTGGCAGATGGTGGAGCTGGGGTTTGCATCCTCTTCTGTCTAGCACGGGTGTATTCCTCACCACTTGCAGAGGGTCAGGGCTTCGTGAGTTTAGGCTTTGTGCTGATTTTCCCCCTCTTCCCTCCTGTATAGCTGGAGAAGGAGTACGTGTGCCGGGTAGAGGGGGAGTTCCCCGCTGAGGAAGTCACCTGCAAGGAACCCATCTTGGTAGTGTCTTACAAGGTCGGGGTGTGCCGTGTAGATGCTCGGGGCAAGCCCTGTGAGACCGTGTTTCAGAGACTGAGCTACAACGGCCACTCCAGTGTGGTGCGGTGTCGGCCACTCACAGGTCGCACCCACCAGATCCGAGTCCACCTCCAATTCCTGGGCCACCCCATCCTAAATGACCCCATCTACAACTCAGTGGCCTGGGGCCCCTCCCGGGGCCGGGGTGGCCACATTCCCAAGACGGATGAGGAATTGCTGCGGGACCTTGTAGCAGAGCACCAAGCCAAACAGAGCCTGGATGTGATAGATCTCTGTGAAGGTGACCTGTCCTCAGCACTCACAGACTCTACAGCTCCCTCCTCAGAGCTGGGCAAGGACCACCTAGAAGGCTTGGTTGCATCTGCCCAAAAGATGGATGGAATACTTGAGGCGGCCCCTCGGGATCTGGACACAAAGGCCCTGGCACCAGGAAATGCAGCTGAAAAAGATGTTGTGAATCAAGAGATAGACCCTCTCTGTGCAGAGTGCCGGCTGGCGCGACAGGACCCCTTGCCCCAGGACCTTGTGATGTTTCTGCATGCCCTGCGCTATAAAGGGCCAGGATTTGAGTACTCTTCACCCATGCCTACCTGGGCACAGGATGACTGGCAAGAGAACTGAGACCTGTGGCCTATGGAGAAATGACTTCTTGGGTTGGAAGAGGCCACGGGATAGGGACTGACGTCATGGAGTGCTACTCAAGCTTTCTGTAAGGAGTGAAGTTGGGCTCAAAGGAACTGCTTATACTTGTCGCCTCCTTCAGCTAGAGTTTGGGGACTTTTTGGTTTGTAAATATCCCTTTTTCTTATACCTCGTGTCTGGTTTTCCTACTGCTTTTTTTTTTTTTTTTTTAAATTGAGGTAAACTTACATAACATACAATTACCCCTATTAAGGTACACTGTTTAGTGGCATTTAGCACATTCACAATGTTGTACAACCATTACCTCTTTTCTAGTTCCAAAACGTTTTCATCATCCAGAAGGAAACCTATACCCAGTAAACAGTTCTTCTCCATTTCCCCTTCGTCCCAGCCACTGGTAACCATTAATCTACTTTTTGTCTCAATGGATTTACCTATTCTGGACTTTTCATGTAAATGAATCATATCATAAGAGAACTCTTCGATGTCTGTCGTCTTGCTTAGCATAATGTTTCAAGGTTTATCCAATTTATAGCATACATCAGTACCTCTGTCCTTTTCATGGCTGAATAATATTCCATTGTATGGGTATATTATACTGGTCATGTTTTTGTGTACAAATTTTTGTTTGAATTTGTATTTTCAGTTCTTTGTACCAAAGAGTAAAATTACTGAGTCATATGGTAATTCTGTGTTTAAATTTTTGAGGAGTCATGAAACTTTTCCACAGTGGCCAAGGAAAAGCCGACATGTCCTGCTGCCTGTCACTACCACAGCCAGTAAGTGGGGCCTAGGATTGAATTTTTAGGGCACTTTATTTAGATGCTGGCAGTCTGAGAAGATAGCGGGTTATATACCCTCAAAAAAGTCTTAACATCTCATGCCCAGCCCACCTTTTTATGGGAAGAAAAGGGTAGGTGAGGGATTTGAAAAAAGGTTAATCAGATAAGAGTTGCAGTCTGGTTGCAACGTTCCTAGTATCTCTTTATCTGTTGATCAACAGTTCTTTATCTGCCACACACTCCCTCCCTGGAACACAGTGGCTCAGACACACAGCTTGCAGGCCTGCTGGGGCACAAGGGTTGAATTGCTTGTCAGCCTGGAGTCCTGTGAGTCCTGCATTCCAGTGCCTGGAATGACAGCTTTCCACAGGCATTAATCCCTTAAACCTATCAACTATGACTGAAACTAAAGTCTTTTAACTCTGAGTTCCCCCGCCAATTTTACATTCCCAGGGACAACACACCATGTTTATAATTTCTCCATATCCTCACCAATACTCATTTTCTGTTACTCTGAGTATAGTTAGCGTAGTGGGAGTGGAGTGTTATCTCACGGTCTTGATTTGCATCTCCCTATTGGTTAATGTCTAGCATCTTTGCATGTGCTTATTGGCCATTTTTGTGTCTTTGGAGAAATGTCTATTCAGGTCTTTCGACTATTTTTGAGTTGGGTTGTTTGCCCTTTTGTTGTTATAAGACCTCCATGTATATTTTGGATATAAGACCATTATCAGGTAATTTGCACGTATTTTCTTCCATTTTGTAGGTTGTCTGTACATCCTGTTGATAGTGCTCTTTTATTCACAAAAGTTTTAATTTTTTTTATTGTGGTAAGAACACTTAACATGAGATCTGTCCCTTAACAAATTTGTACGTGCACAGAACATATTGTTAACTGTCAACACAGTGTTGTACAGCAGATCTCCAGAACGTAATCATCTTGCATAACTGAAACTTCATTCCCGCTGAATAGTAATTCCCCATCTTCCCCTGCTCCCAACCCGTGACATCCCCATTCTGCTCTCTGTTTCCATGTGTTTGACGTTGTTAGATACCTGAAAAAAAAATCTCGTTTTCCTTTACTCACTACTTAGAGAATACTCTATTCTTCAAATGTGTGGGGTTCCCCCACACCAAGCAATAATCCTAGACCGGCAAGGAGGTGTCCTGCAGTTTAGCTCAATTCTGACACTGTCTACCTGGATAGAGGGTCAGATTCCACAAATTAAGGTCTTAGTCCCACATGACCAGTCTCAAGTTCAGGTTGTCACCTGTGTGCTTCAGACCAACCATAAATGAGAGGTTCCCACAACCCTCTCCTTTGATTTAATCATTTACTAGGATGGCTCACAGAACTCAGGGAAAGGGTTTACTTGGTCAATGACTGATGTATTACAAAGGATATTAAAGGATACGAATGAACAGCCAGATAAAGAGATACAGGGTAAGGTCTGGAAGGGTTACGCACAGGTGCTTCTGACACGGTAGATCTCAGGATACGCCACCACCTGGGCACATGGGTGCCTTCCTGCTCATCAACCTGGAAGCTCTCTGAGCCTAGTTGTTTGTGTGTCTTTGGAGACACATCCGTTTAAATCCTTTGCCCATTTTTTAATTGGCTTATTTGTGGCTCGGGGCCGGGGGGAGTGTGCTATAGAATTGAGGAAGTTTCTTATATTATTTAATATTAACCCCTTAACAGAAAGATGGTTTGCAGATATTTTCTTCTATAGGTTGCCTTTCACTCTTAGTTGCTTTCTTTTGCTGTCCAGCCTTTTATCTTGATGTAGTCTCACTTGTCTATTTTTGCTTTTGTTGCCTGTGCCTTTGACAAGTTTAATTTTGATGCAGTCCAACTTTTTCTTTTATTTTTAGTGCTTTTGATATAATCATCTGAGAATCCATTGGCAGATCTAAGGTCATGAAGGTTTACCTCTGTATTTTCTTTTAAAGGTTTTATAGTTTAGCTCTTATATTTAGGTGTTTGATCCATTTTGAGTTGGTTTTTGTATATGGTGTGAGATAGGGGTCCAACTTCTTTCTGTTACATGTGGATATCCACTTTGCCTAGTGCTACAGAGATCTAATCAGATCACTGAGGGGGAGAAGGGAGGGGCCATAGGAGAAGGTTGCCAGAGGCAATGACAAATAGACAAGGATGGGATTGGCTAAATTGAATGCCTCCAGAGTGAATGGAATTATGGGCTAGAAGATTTGAAATAAAAGAAGGGCTCTGGGCCTCTCACTTCATCCTCAAGGATGCTTGGATGATAATCCTGCAGCTGCCTGTGTTTCCCAACAGATGGTATTTTGAATGGGACGGAACTCCGGAAGCAGCCTAGGATCAGGCTGGCCAGGCAGGGTGGAGGATCATTCTTCTTTGGGTGTTTTGTTTTATTTTTTTAAGTTATTTTCTAGAGGGGGGAAGGGAGAGGGAAAGAGAAACATTAATGTGTGGTTGCTTCTTGCGGCCCCCTACTGGGGACCTGGCCCACAACCCAGGCATGTGCCCTAGACCAGGAATCTAACGGGCAACTGGGCTCCTTTGATACACAGGCCGGCACTCAACCACTGAGCCACACCAGCTAGGGCTTCTTTGGGTGTTTTAGAGAGAGCAAGCTTCAAGGCAAAAGCCTGCCATTCGTCCAAAATCATGTGTTTTTTTATATATTTTATTTATTTTCAAAGAGAGGGGAAGGGAAGGAGACAGAGAGGGAGAGAAACATCAATGTGTGGCTGCCTCTCACATGGCCCCCATTGGGGACCTGGCCCACAACCCAGACATGTGCCCCAACCGAAGATTGAACCAGGAACCCTTCGGTTCGCAGCCCGTGCTCAATCCACTGAGCCACACCAGCCAGGCCGTAGTCTTGCCATAGTCTTTGTATCTTATGTTGTTCTAGTTTGTAAACTAATCACTAGTCTAGTTTGTAAATTAAGTCATTTGGCTTATCTTGGAAATAAGATAATTAAAAACTAACAGGTGGAATGCTAGGAGAAAGCAGGTGTTAAAGAGTTTAGTCTTAATTAATAGATGTAAGTGATTAAAGCTATAACTTAAGAGTTGAAGAGCTTAGTCTTAATTGATAGGTTTAAGTGACTAAGGCTGGATAAAGCTGTTACTCCAAGATTGGGAAGTTTTTGAATAAAGACCCCTTTCCTTTATCACCAAACCTTTGCCTCTGGAATTTTGCCTAGAGGGCAGCAGGACCCCACTTGCACCATTTGTTAGAGAGACTGTTCTTGCCCCGTTGATACCACTCTGGACATTTTTAAGTGCACAGTTTAGTAGTGTTAAGTATGCTCACATTGTTGTGAAACAGATGCCCAGAGTTTTTCTTCTTGCCTGACTGAAACTCTATACCACTCCTACTTCCCCTCCACCCCAAGGCCCTGGTAACCACCATTCTACTTTCTGTTTCTATGAATTTGATTACTGTAGATACCTCATATAAGTGGACTCATTTTTAACTTTGTGATTGGCTTATTTCATTTAGCATAATGTCCTCAAGGTACATCCAGGTTGTAATGTGACAGGATTCCTTCTTTTCAAAGGCTGAATAATAAATCCTCCACTGCATGTGTGCACCACATTTTGTTACCCCTTCATTCACCCACGGATGCTGGCTGCTTCTACCTTTTGGCTGTTGTGAATAATGCCGTCATGAACAAGGCTGTGCAAATACCCCTTAAATATCCCACTTTCAGTTCTTTTGAGTGTATATCCACAAATGGGATTGCTGGACCATATAGTAATTCTACTTGTAATTTTTTGAGGAATCTCCATACTGTTTTCTAGAGCATCTGCATCATTTTACAATCCTATGAATAATGAACAAGGGTTCCAATTTTTTCACATTCTCACCAACACTTACTATTATTATCATTTCTTTTTAATAGTAGCCATCCTAATGGGTGTAAGGTGATATCTCATTGTAGTTTTGATTTGCATTTCCCTGGTAATTAGTGATATTGAGCATCTTTTCATTTGCTTCTTCGCCATTTGTATGTCACTTAGAGAAATGTCTATTCAAATCTGTGCGTTTTTTAGCAGGGTTGTTTTTGTTGAATTCTGTAAGTGTTCTTTACATGTTGTGGATGTTAACCTCACAAATGTATGATTTGCAAATATTTTCTCCCATTCCACAGGTTCTTTTTATTCTGGTGATTTTGTCCTTTGATACACAAAAGTTTTTTGAGTTTGATGTCCCATTTTCTTCTAGCAGTGTTTTGTCCTTTTCAGTGAACATGTCTTATACCTCCTTGGTTAAATTTTAATCCTAAGTATTTTGTTCTTTTGGATGCTATTTTAAATGGAATTGTCTTCTTAATTTTGTTTGGATTGTTCGTTGTTAGTA
>PVJI01029240.1:0-15533 GCA_004026765.1 Micronycteris hirsuta
TCCCTTCGCTCTGCACCTTCTGGCTCACCAAACTTGATGAATGTATTTTCTTTAATTCTTTGGTTGTCGGACTTCCTCTCAATATGATTTTCTGTCAGATCTGGCTGTTTTTGGATATGTAGATTTCTGTTTTTTCCCCTTGTTTGGCTGTGCGAGGCGGTACGGTGCATTCACCTATGCCGCCATCTTAGGAAGTCCTTGCTCAGTTATTTTGAATGTGATGGCCACACAGTACACATGCTTACTCAATGCCGTCTACCGCCCACACTGCATAGTACACTGAAGATGTCATTGTTCACACATGTGCATTCCAGTCCATCTTCCTTGGCTGCCACGTTACATCAATGCCATACAAACAGTTATCCTTATATTAACAATGGCTGGACTTTTTCTGGACAGACCTCATATTCAATCTCTTAAAATATTTTTTATAAATATCTACTATGTGCAATTATGCTTTTTTCTAAAATTGTTGGATGAATAAAGTTATTAGGACTGTATTCTACCATTCAAGTGATTTTCATTGATCAGAGGCACAAATTTTATATACAATAAGTACATCAAGTAATTCCTGAAGTGCTAATTTATTTGCATATTCAAATATTTATGTCTGACTTTGTTCCAAAAAGAGGTACTTGATGAAAATACTGTACTGAAAAATGTTTGAAGTGTATAGTTTAGATATCAAGACAAAAGGAAAAGAAAAACAGAGAAATAATAGAGTCAATAGTAGATAGTATACTGAGAAATATATAAATCTAAACTATTATGGATTTATGGAGGATTTCAAAGTTGTTGCTAAAAACCCTTTCCTGGGTGTCTTCCATTCAGTCCTGAAGTGCAGTTCTCTGTCTTTCTGTATTTTGAACTCTGTCCCTTGGCATCTGACTTGTATGGACCCTATCAACAAGCTTCTTAGCCCTCTGGTTTCCAGTTGAGTTCCACCAAGGATATACCCAGTAGAAAGTTGCAGAGAAGCAAGGGAATGGGGACTCTCTATATGCTGTATGTTTTGGGTTCCGACCACCACTTTATTCCCTCATAACTTCTGATCAGTAAAATCTTTGTTGTTAAGATCCTAGGATTCCTTCACTGTCCCTAATGACTTCCCTACACACTGCTCACACCTTTGCAATTAGTCTCTTCATTAGACTCCCTTTGAAATTTTCTATTCTGAGAATGACATTTATTTTCCTGTGAGACCTCACTTGATACAACCCCAGCTTCTCATATGAATAAATAATCTAGAGTAAAACCAAGGTGCACAATGTTTATCAGATTAAAAACACAATGGCAATTACAGAACCCATTTTAGTAAATGGGTAAATCTTCAAAATAGAAGTTCAGAGGAAATGTGTTACCATGGATATGCATAGAGTTAGCTATTGCATCATAAATGTATGGTATCTTCAAAAACAACTCAACAGTAGGTTAAAAAGGAAACATCTCTTTCTTTTTTAAAAAAAGTTTATTGTTGTTCAGTTATACTTGCCTCCATTTTTTCCCCCATTACTCTTCCCTGCCCTACCCACCCCTACCTCCCACATTCAATTCTCCCTCCCCCACCATTGTCTTTGTCCATGGGTCATTTATACAAGTTCCTTGACTTGAAGGGGAAGGATTAAAGAAATAGCTATTTCTTACAGCATCCTTCATGTAACTAGTAAACACTATATTGACTATACAGGTCTCATGTTATTTAATCAGGAAACAAATTTGTTTTTGTCTCCTACTGTCCCTTACATATATTTGATAGAACTGGATTTTTCCTGCCTCTGGTAAAATTCATTGCAAATGTTATAATGACTTTGGTTCTTATCTAGCAAGTAATTAAAACACTGTAATAATTATAAAAATGTCCCTAATTCATTCCTACAGTATGTAAGGTTCTTTTATTTCCTGTCCTTTTGTTTCTAGCTGTCATTCTACATTTTTCTCAATATGATTTATGTCACTTTCCAGATGGAAAGGATGTAGTGATATGTATCAGAGGAAGGGAGATGATGTCAAGAGAGCAGACAAATTCCTATTTGATTAGTACTGAGGCGGAGCTTCAGTGTTCTCAAGTTGCAGAGTGTTTAGAGTTGGCCATTTGTTTCAGGGAGTGTTTATATTGGTTCTTAGGATTCTTCCCTTCATTTCCAATTCCTGGCCCCAGGGTTTCCTCACCTATGTTTCCCTTGCCAAAGAATTGTTTTCTAGGTCAGCTGAATATTACCACTTCTTTACATGCTAGGCATCTGGTGGTAATATGTAGCTTATTAATTAATGAAATCTAGTTGCCTCTCTAAGAGAGCCTTTAGAAAAGGCATAAGACAATTCCATGAGTGTTTTTTCACACATAGCCCCAAGGAGAATATTCACATGTTCATGCCTCTTAGAAGCACTTTGAGAAGTGCAACTACATACTGAAATACAGTCCTTTATTCTGGTACCAAAGACCAGTTTAGGCTGCCTCTTGTTTTTGTTTCTAAACACTATGGAACCGTATACTAAATATCTGGGTTCTAATAAGAACTGAAAGCAATTTTGGACATATTTAGCAGTCAAAGTAAAAAGCAGAACCTGAATCTTTTCCCTGTTCTATATCCTTAGCTTCATAGTAGCTTGTTCTCATGGCTTGATATCCTGCTCCAGAGTGGATCCCATTTAATCTTTGCTTTCCTCAAGTCTCTGCAAGGACTTTGTCTTTGAAAATGTCAAAATATGAGCATTTGGTCTTAGCAAGCATTGTATAAATAAATGGAATTTAAAACAAAAAACACTGCATCCCTGCCAATTAGTAGCTTCAGTACTGTTTGAATACAAGACCTCTGGAACTCAGTCTGCTTTAATGCTTGATGTACCCTTGCAGTGTGCTCTTAGGCCACTTACCTAATCCCTCTGTGCTTCAGCTTGTTTAGATATAACAAGCTGAATTATGTATTAGTATAGTAATACATACATACATCTTAGAGTTGTTATGCGAATTAGTATAGTATAGGAAATATTTAGAGTGGTCCTAGCATGAAGTGCTACATAAATTATAGGTGTGAAGATGTTTGTCATAATTGTTTCTGCCATAGGAAGTTAGTTCCTGATGCTTGATGACATATCTTGTCCAAGCTTGCCCTGTAAATAGTTTAGGTTTATTCTTTTTCTTCACTTTTTTTGTGGTAAAATACACATAACAATTACCATCTTAACCATGTTAAAATGTAAAGTTTAGACGTGTGAAATACATCCACATTTTTGTGCAACCTGCAGCACCATCCATCCCCATAATACTTTTCACCTTGTAAACCTGAAATTCTATTCACATGAAACAAAAACTCCTCATATTCCCTTCCCCCAGCCCCTGGCAACCACCAGTCTACTTTCTGGGTTTTTGTTTTTTTTTTTTGTATTTTGACTGTTCTGTGTACTTCATGTAAGTGGAATCATGCAGTATTTTTCTCTTTGTGATTGTCTTATTTCACTTAGCATATTGTCTTCAAGTTTCATCCATGTTGTAGTGTACTGCAGAATTTCCCTCCCTTTTAAGCTTGAATAATTTTCCATTGTATGTATCTACCACATTTTGCTTATTCATTCATCCATCAATGGACACCTAAGTTGCTCCCATGTTTTAGACATTGTGAATAATGCTGCTGTGAACATGAGTGTACAAACATTCCTTTGATATTTGAATTTTCAATTCTTTTAGGTACATACCTAGAAGCAGGATTGCTGGATGATATGGTAACTCTATGACAGTTTTCTGGGGTTTTTTTTACACTTTTCGTACCGCTCATGAGTTTTCTCGTGTTTCGTGTGCCATCTGTTAAGGACTGCATCACGAGATGATTTAATTAACGTGCAGTTTGCCCAATATCGCGCGGTCCCTGGTGTATGTCTTAGAGATTTCTATGCGGTACGAAATGTGTTAAATAGTAGCCATCCTAATGGGTGTGAGGTGGCATCTCACTGTGTTTTTGATTTGCATCTCCCTAATGATTAGTGATCTTGAGCATCTTTTCATGTGAATATTGGTCATTCATTTCTCTTCTTCAGAGAAACGTCTATTTCTAGTATTTAATTTATTTTTAATTAGGTTGTTTATTTGTTGTTGACTTTTAGGAATTCTCTATATATTCTGAATATTACTTCTCTATCAGGTATATGATTTGCATGTATTTACTCCTATTTTGTGAGTTGTCTCTTTACTCTATGGATAGTGTCTTTTGATTTGGAGTACAGGGTTCTGTTTTCCCACTGTTGCTCCTGCAAGCTGCATGGAAACTGCTCCGGGATCACATGCACAGCTGCCTGCCAGATGGCTGGGGTTTGGAGAAGGGTCCCTGCTACCAGGTAAGAGGTGAAATTGACCAAAATTAGCAATTTATTACTGAAGTCTTCCCCTGGAAGCTGCAAGCTTTCAGCAGACTCCAGAGCTCCAAAAAAAAAATAAAGTTATATTAAGCAGATTCTGCTAACTGTTGTCTAGATGGGGAGACAAATTTCTCACCAGTCCCACTCTGTCATCTTCCTAGAATCCTCTTTGGGTTTATTCTTAATAGGTCTGTTATTCTTAGTGGTCATCTCATTAGAGTTAGGGTTTATTTCTAGTTTGCTCAACTATATTACTTTCTTAGGAAATTTAATTTATAAAACACTAAAAACATATGGTGCAATTATAGTGTACAAAAGATTTCTAATCCATTTACTCAGAACAATATTTTTATTCTCTTATAAAAGTTATCAGTCTATTTCATTTTGGAGTTAAGTATACATTTTTAACACCTTGACACTAAATAATTCCCTTCCAGATCTCAATATAAAATGCAAAATCTCAAGCTTCTTGCACAGTGAAATAGCAAATGTTTCACAGATGATTTTACAACCTCAACATAGAAATCAAGACTATACAAATGCTTATACATTACAGAGGATAGTGAGAAGTAAAATGTACAACTATAACTTAAAACTCAGGTTGTGGACAAACACACACACAGTAATTGCATGGTTGAGCATTTCAAATACTTAAATATTACTTTAAATATATGTACATTTAAACTCAGTTCAGTGTTACTCTCTCCCTTCCAAGAAGGGATAACATCAAATCTATTCTAAGGAAATTGCCATATAGTATTATGCAGGCATTTAAATCAGTAGAAAGCCAAAAAAGTTTAAGAACTTCTGGCCCACTGAATACAACAGCATGTTCACCTTCCAGACTGCATTTAAAGAAGAGAAATATATTTACTAGTCCTCCTTCATGGAGGCCAACATTCCACCTATGGTTACAAAATATACAGCAGAGCCAAATCAGTTTTAGTCACTTAATTTTGAAATTTAGATTATGCAAGTTAATCAATTTTGACAAATTGAGTTAATTTCAGTAATGCAGTGATCTGAGTGAGTGATGAAGACAACCAAACTGCAGGAGTAGAACTAAAGGAGGGTCCACTACCTTTAATTTTGTAAATATCTTTCCTTTATAGCAGCAAAGTGGCTGTCAAACTCAGGGTGGTGAAAATAAAAGGGAGCTTTCTCAATGATCTATTAAAGAGTTTAAGGTGGATCCAGTTCCTTGCAAGTGTATTTCAAATGAACTCAGACAACTAGCTAGTACTCTTTCCCCTGATTCCCATCTCACTAGATTTTGAAACAGTTGCAATATGATGTCTTCATTCCTATCAAGAGAAAAAGTGGAGGACAATCAGTATTAATTGATACAGGCACTGAAAGTAAACCAAGAAATGATGAAATATATCTACTCTCAGACATGGCTTACTTGCTTAGTTGTCTCATCCAGTAGTCCTGGGAAGATTATTGAGCTTTACTACTCACAGGGTAGTGTGTGAAAAATATTCTGAGAGTACATGAATTTTTGTGGATTATATTGCATGACAAAAATATTCATTTCCAACAGCTACAAATTACCTATGTTCTTTTCAGAACTTCATATATACAAAATCCAAAAAAATTTCACTATATTATCACTTTTCCAGGCTCACTTGAGACAAAAAGAGAGAGACAAATGATGCAGCATATACAACTTCCTTCCCTCACCTTACTCTTCTATGCTATTACTGTATTTTGATTGTTATATAATTTATGTTTTTTAAAACAGGTTTATGCATGTGTTCCCTGATCTATTTCCCTTCAAGTTTTCCCCGTTTTAGTCAGTACTCAAGAACAGATGACATATTTAGTAATGCCAAATCATGTGTCCAAAAGGACAGAGAGAATATGTGTTTGGAGTTGATGAATAATGATTAATGGTGATTATGATGATTAAGAATAAATGGTACGTCCTGGATATTTTGGAGTTCTCACCCCTCCCATTTGTGTAACAGATGACAAATACAATGTACAGCTGCATTGCAATTAAATGCCTTTTCCTTTGTAGAATTAGAGCCCTTTTTGATACTGTTTAATATGCTGGGTCTATAAGGCAACTGTACATGCAAGTGATTCAATCTGTGATATTAATAGCTTCACCAAAATTATAAAAGATGGTACCAGTCTAAATAATTTACAAAATCACAGAAAATATTCAGGACGTGAATAGTGCTTAAAATAAAAATATGATCAAAATTTAGTTAAACCATATAAATTTTACAACAAAGTAAAATGTTCATTGTCAGAATGGAACACGTTGTATTCCCTTTTCAGGTCAGGCATTTATAAAAAGGCAGAAACGCCCATTTTTGGCATCAATGCTCTCCTGGAATTAGTTCTGTCTATGCCCATACATCTGGCACAAGAGAAATGGATTGAGAAGTTTGTTGATAATATGGGGTCATTCTAAAATCCCATTTTTGGCTGTCCTCTTCAGCATCACTTTAAGTCCCTGAAATACTTCATAAGCCCCAGAAAGATTCATAAAATCTTTCTGGTTTGACAAATAATTTTCTGCATCCTGCCATTGAAAATAAAAATTCTATTTTGTAACAATATTATCTGCGAAGTGTCAAAAATTTGCCATATGTTTAGCGGAGCTTAAATGTTCTTATTGGTTCAAGGAGAAGACACCAGCTGTCAGCTTAGATGACTCACAGGGCAGGTAGTGATCACTGTGCATGTATGGTTTTGTTTCCACTCTAGACTGATTATTAGGATACGTACCAGCAAACAGTCCTAATACCAATCCAGCTCACTTCCTGGAGACTTTTGAAATAGCTTATTTTTTAAATCAAAATTAGTTATCCACATTTTTCGTTTTGCTAACATAATTGTCCCTTAACCTTGTCACGGATCAAGATCATGAATTAATGAATATTGTCTTGTTTACCTTTAAATTCTCAGTACTTATCACATGGCAAACAGTGTGCACTAAATAAATGTCTATTGAGTGGTGGTAATAATGAATGAGTAAATTATTATATTAATACATCTAACTCATTTATTTCACTATAAATAGTAATAGTAACACTTTTAGTTAGTTTTCCAATGTTGTTATAAAACAATGTTTTCTTAAGTATATTTTATTTTTATTTTTTATTTCTTAAATAATTACTTTATTGTTGTTCAATTACAGTTGTCTGCATCCTCTCCCCTCCCCTCCCCTCACCCCCTCCAACCCCATCTCCCTTCCCTGCCTCCCTCCTCCCCTTTGGTTCTGTCCATGTGTCCTCTATAGTGGTTCCTGAAAACCCTTCTCCCCATTGTTCCCTCCACCCTCCCCTCTGGCTATTGTTAGGTTCTTCTTAATTTCAATCCATATGATCTCACCTTTAACTGGAACATAATCAACAAAAGAAAAAACCAAGAAAAACATAACTAGAGACATTGAAATTAAGAACAATCTACCAATATTGTTATTAAAAACAATGTTAATGAAAGCACCACAGTTAGTGTCTACCCATTTCAAATATTGGATTATAAATAGGACAGTAGAAGCCATTACTTTGAAAGCCTTAGCCATTCATCTCATTTAATTTTTCTCTGCTTCAGTATTGTTTATGAAGCAAAACCTACATAAACCATGATAGACAATTCAGGCATAATTAAAACTGACCTTCTCTGTCTGCTGTCTATCATTTGATTCTGTTTTTGCAAAAAAGTCACCCAAAGCTTTTGTTTATCACATTGACTGAATGTCAAGGTCTCTGGTGATTATGACTCTCATAGAAAAGCTTTATCAGAAAAAAAAGTGTAGCACTTGACATACTTTAAAGTAAAAAATGCTTTATAAAAGTGCGTTTTTATTTTGAGCTCTGCAGTATTTTAACTTTTTAGCTATTTATTTTATTCTCCACACTTCAGAAGTTAAGTAAACACAATTATAACAGTAACTCAGGTTTCTCAATGAGAAACAAACACAAAAGGTAAAAAAACAATGATCATAAGAGGGTAAGTCACAATGGCATCTAGGGTTAAAGCATCAGCCTTGAGTTCTATGATCAGCTAGTTGTGACAGAATCTGGTTGGTGACGAAGGTTGAGGAGAAGGAATAGTTGATTCTGTAAGATGTGACATGTTTAGAAGAGGATAGTTGAAAGGATGTGTAAAGGAACCAGGTCTTTGAGAATTTCAGGGGTGTCCGACCTGTGGCCCAGGATGGCTATGAACGTGGCCCAACGCAAAATCGTAAATTTACTTAAAATATGCGACTTTTTTTGTTTTCATTAGTGCTTGTGTATTAAATGTGTGGCCCAAGACACCTCTTCTTCTTCCAGTGTAGCCCAGAGACACCAAAAGGTTGGACACCCCTGTGATCAATTTCAAGATCTAGCCAGATTAAAAGCTATGTAAATTTCCAATTTGTATGTACACAAAACTAGTGTATGTTAATAAAAAATGTGATTATATGTGTGCAAAAATAGAAAGGACAAAAGCCTTTAATATAGTATATTAGACTCTACATGATTTGATCCTTGTTTATATTTCCAGTTTAATCTCTCAGCAACCCCCTCACTGTATATGCTCCTGTAGTAAGGAACTCCTTTCAGATGACCAAACCCATGTGTTGTCTCTCAATTTTGGACCTTTTCAGATTGTGCTCTTTGTATCTGAAGAACTTCCCTCCCGTCTTCTCACTTCCTCGGATGATTTCCAGTCACCCTCCATAACCCAACTTAGAAATCATTTTGAAAAGGTTTGACTGACTTCAGCAAACCTATGTTGTATATCCCTTCCATGTTCTCATATATCAACCCCAAGTTGCTCCTGTTATACTGCCATTCAAGACATATATTCTGCTTTATGCCTTTTAAGTTCTGTGAAGGTGTAAGATACATCCAGTAACAAAATCCCTCTTGTAAACCATGGACTTTGGGTGATTATGATGTGTCAATGTAGGTTCACTTAATTGAGGAGGTTATGCATGTGTGCAGGAAGGGATAATATAAGAAAACTCTGTACTCTCTTTTCTACTTTGTTGTGAAACTAAACTTGCTCTAAAGAAATAAAGTCTTAAAAAAATCAATTAACCAAATATGCGTGGGTCTATATTAGGACGCTCTATTCTGTGTCATGGATTTATGCTTCTATCTGTTCTCCAATACATTTTTTAAATTAGAGTAACTTTGTAATAATTATTGGAATCAGATAAAATGTCTGCCAACTTTATTCTTTTTCAAAGAATTCCTTATTGCTCTTCTAATTTCTTTGAATTTTCATATAAATGTTTCAATCAACTTGTTGATTTTGAGGGAAATTCTTCTGGGGATTTTGATTCTTGCTTTGCTAGGTTACTTGTCTCCATAGCTCAGTTTTGTTAAAATTGCAATCTTAAACAATATTGAGTCTTTGAATCAAGAAACATGATATATCTCTCTCTACTTAATTAAGGTCTTCTTTGATTACCATTATCAGTATTTTATGCTTTTCAGCATATGGATCTTGCATATATTTTGTCAGATTCAAATCTAAGCGTTTCAAGTTTGGTGCCAATTTAAATGCTATTTTTCCCATAAATCTTTAAAAAATTAGAATAGAATTATATTAGCAGAAATTTTTCAAAGTTCAATGTTCCTGTATAGCCCTTGTCCACGTCACCCTATTTCTAACAACTAAGGAACCAATACTGTTACATTATTATTAACAAAAAATCCTACTTAATTAGTATTTCATTAATGTCCCTTGTCTCTTTCTGATCCCATCTAGACAGCACAATACATTTAATTGTCAGGTCTCCTTAGGCCCTTCTGGTCCACAACCGTTTCTCACACTTTCTTAGGTTTTGGTGATCTTGAAATTTTGAGGAGCATTAGGTATTCTGTCGAATTTCTTACAATTAGCATTAGTCTGATATTTTTTATCATAATTAGACTGAAATTGGTAGTTTCGGAAGAAGACCACAAAGATAAAGTGCTGTTCTCATCATACCTTATCAAGAATACATGCCATATGATCTCACCTTTAACTGGAACATAATCAACAAAAGCAAAAATCAAGCAAAGCTTAACCAGAGACATTGAAATTAAGAACAATCTAACAATAGACAGGGGGGAGGGGGGAGGGGACAATGGGGAGAAGGGTTTTTAGGAACCACTATAGAGGACACATGGACAGAACCAAGGGTGGAGAGGGAGGCAGGGAAGGGAGGTGGGATTGGAGGGGGAGGGGAGGGGAGAGGATGCAGACAACTGTAACTGAATAACAATAAAGTAAAAAAAAATTAAAAAAAACAAAAAAAAAGAATACATGCCATCAGTGTGATTCATCACTGTTGATGTTGACTCTAATCAACTGCTGGAGATAGTGCTTGCTAGATTTCTCCACTGTAAAACTGCTTTGTAAATGGTATTTTTAAAATTAAATTTCCAATTTTTCATTACTAGCACAGAAAAGTACAATTTATTTTTCTGTATTGACCTTTTATCCTGTGACCTCACGTATTTTTTAGCCTTTTGTAAATTCTATTGTATATCTAAATGTAGAAATCATGTTGTCTGCAAATGAGTTTTATTTTTCATAGCCAACATATGCCATGTATGTATACATGTACAGATGTATGTATGCATGCATGCACATGTGTGTGAATCTGTATGTACTGCCTTATTGTATTGGCTAGGAACTAAAATAGTATATTCAACAGGAGTGGTGAGAATAGGCATCCTTGCCCTTCCATGTAATTGTAATGAAATTATTCTGTTTCATCATTATTATATTATTTGTAATTTTTAGATACCCTTTATCAGATAGAGGGAGTTCCTTTCTCTAGTTTTCTAAGAGTTTTTATCATAAATGTATGTTGAATATTGTCCATTTTTTGCATTTATTGAGAACATTATATTGTTTTTTCTCTTTAGTCTGTGGACATGGTGCATTACATTGATTTTTTTAAACCACTGAGGGATGCTTTCTCAAATATTCTGCCCTGCTCACAATCTTTCTTTTCCACATCTGGTGAAGTCTCTGGAGAAGTTTATTCAAGTATATGCCATCTCACTTTGTGTTAGCAGCTCTCTGGAGATCTATAATCTCATGCCAGCTCATAGTTGGCCTTTAGTCAAATATTTTAGTTGAGATCTTTTTAACCACTTGTATGACAACCCTATCTTTGTCCTGTGTTGTGTTATTGGTGGGTCAGTGGTCATACCACATCGCACCATGGAAGTGTCTATTTTTCCAAAGACTTCAGATTTGTTGATTGTTCTGTAACCTCACATCTCTGATGGGTTCAAGAAAATATAGTTGGCACTGCTTTTTTCTCTTTGTTATTGTAAAAGAGAGAGCCTTTTCAGTTTAATTCTAGCCAGAAGACTATAGTCTTTGTGATTATAAGGACATCCTTTTCCCAGAGAATTTTCAAAATAATTTATTTTTGAAGAGTAAAATGTAGCAATAGTGTTGATTTAGGCTCATATTCAGTATAGTCATGGTTAATTTTAAAATTTGTTCTGTGTAGCATGTAGTCCAATGTTACAACCTAAGAATTGGATTATAATTGTATTTACATTTTAAAAACTGTCCCCATAGGCTGAAAATTAGAAAGCCACATGTTAATTGGTACTTTTGGCAGAACAAATAAAAAACAAAGTAGATATGAAGTTGTTTGAAGTTCGATAAATCAATCCTGCTGACTGGTTTCCTTAAGTATGAAACCAGTGAGTGCCACTCATGGAATTTCACATTCTTTTTTTTATGAGGCATATGTAGTATTTCCATAAAGTATCCAGCCATGTACTATGAAAAATAGAGGCATTTATTGAAGATACAAGATACAAGAAATGTTGTACATAGGACAATGACACCTCAGTCCCCTTCAAAATAGGCACCTTGGGACCTCACACAGTTCTCCCAGTCGCCATCAGCTGACCCATCGTATTTTCCTAAATCTCATCGACAGTCTGAAAGCTCTTCCCTTTCGAAGATGATTTTAGTTTTGGGAAAAAGCGGAAGCCACAGAGCGCCAAATATGGCCTGTAGGGGGCTGAGTCACCTGGGTGAATTGATATTTCACCAAAACACTCCACACAAGATGTGATGTGTGAGTGGGCACGTTGTCATGATGAAGCTGCCAGTCACCAGTTGCCCACATCTGCAGCCTTCTGAATCATCCACATAGTTTTTGTGAAGGAATGTTCAAGCTTAATACAAAATTTGATGCAGATCCATTGCTCTACATGCCCAGTCATCTTGAATGTGATTGCCATACAGTACACATGCGCACTCAGTGGTGTTTACCACCCCCACTGAGTAGTACAGTCAAGTCATCCTTGTTCATCCATGTGCATTCCAGTCCACTCTCCTTGGCTACCAGGTTACATTGATGTCTCCCAAACTGCTCTTGTTATGTTAGCAGTGGTTGGACTTTTTCTGGACAGACCTCAAATAAATGGTAACAACAAATGCAATTTAGATTTCTTTGTATTACAGAATTTTATATGAATATACGTTATATATATATATTGATTATTTAATTCAATGCATATTTACTGAGCATCTAAAACAGGGGTGTCATACTCATTTTCACCAGGGGCCACATCAGTCTCGCAGTTGCCTTCAAAGGGCCAAATGTAATTTTAGGACTGTATAAATGCAACTGTTCCTTAACACTTAAGCAAGAGCTCGGGACTACCACCAGGTAGAAACAAGGTGCTGGGCCGGATAAAACAAGATGGAGGGCTGGATTCAGCCTGCAGGCCTTGTGTTTGCCACCTGTGATCTAAAATAATGAAGATACTAATTTGTCAGTTATAGAAGAAACATTCTGTCAGACAATTAAGAGACCTGAGTTTGAGCTGTGATATTATTCCTAACTCTTTGTATCATCTTGGATAACTAACCTCTTAGGACAATGTTAGTGGGCATGAATTGTATCAAGGATTACAGTTATATGGCCTTACCACTACATTCCAAACAATCTATTTCACCCAGTGCTTATGCTGAACTATATAATTCACATATGATCATTCAACCTAAGGCAAGCTGGGTTATTTTAATTTTTTTTTTTACGTTAAAAAGTATCAAAGAGCTAACACTAGTGCAAAGTTACCAAACCAAGATCTGGGTGAAGATGGAGACCCAGAGAGATACAACTTGTATCAATATTCTCTGTTATGTTGAGAGCATTTGCAAATCCAAAAGAAAAAGCTGCAAGCCTGATATGTGTTTTAGGGTGGCCTGGCAAGGTAATAAACCAAAGTGGAAGCCTGTGGCCCAATAAGAGTAGGAATCCTATAACTTCCCTACACCCACCTTACGCTTGGAGCTGGGATCCTGAAGAATCCTCACATAGGATTAAGGGTAAACCTGAAATAAATAAATGCTCACAGGAATTTCCATTCAATTTCATGCTTCTGAAGGAGTCAAAAATCCTCAGTCCCTGAATTTAGATTAAAATGGTTCCTGACTGCTAGCATTTCTGAGATATCTCATAGAAAGAAAACGAAATCTTATGTGAAGACAGATAATATATTGAACCAAAGTTATTTCTACAAGTAATTTTAAAAATACAATAAGCACAGTTAAATGAAACAATTTAACAAGGAGATAAGGCTCAGTGAGCAAGAATCAACAAAAATATTAGACAAACAATTGCATGAACTTTGGTTTTGGGAAATATTAGTGCATGTTATGAAAAAATCTATTATGTTTATTATATTAAAGGATGTAAAACAATAGATTGAAAATTTCATCAGCATATATATGAAGATAAGACATTATTCTAAGAAGAATGAAATTAACAGAAGACTAGATACATCTAGAGACAGAAGTAGTAAATTGGAAATTAGATTAGAAAAAACTAGATTGGGGTGTGTGAGTTGCCAAAGCAGACGCACGCGTCTGTTGGAAGAGCCTTGGTCCCCAGGTGCGTACATGGGGACTGATCTGCACAGGTTGGCGATCCCAGCGGGAGGAATTGGAGTCTGAATTGAAAGGGGAACCCAAGCCCAGAGCTCCTGGATTGGGCGCGCACCCGGTGGATCCAGTCGGGGGCGGCTGGCGTAGGTGCCCAACCAGGCGCCCAGGCTTGCGACTTGCAAGCTCCGATTCCAGAGACAAAAGCGATCAGCGAATGCAGGGGCGCGGAGCTCACTCCTGGAGGGCCTGAGACACAACCCAGACCTGCGGTGAAGAGTCCCTCCGTGGGGGAGAAACAGAGGAGCTACATTGAGCCCCACTGAGGGGAGTCACAGACCTCATAAACTCTGACTCAGGGTGGGGGTCAGGCGGCCCAGAGGAGGTGCTGCAAACTCCCGGCAACTCCGCTGGTGGTGGAACTGCAGCTGAGAGTACAGCCCAGGAAGACAGCAGATCTTCCCAGCCTGACGCTGTTGAAGCCAGCCAACAAAAGTATTTTTTTATTTTTATTTTTTTATTTCTTTCATTTTCTCTTTGTTTCTTTGTCTGTTTTTCCCCACCCTCCTTCCTATCTGTCCCGGTATATTTCCTTAACTCCTTCTACCTTCCCTTCATTTGGTATTCCTAGTTTTCTCTTCCTTTTATTTCCTATTTTTTATTTTTTTATTTTATGTTATTTTCAAATTATTTTCTTCTTTATCTTTCTTTTTCCTTTTATTTTGCTTTCATTTCCTTCTTTATCTCCCTTCCCCTCGCTTCTTTATCAACAGGTGAGACATTAAAACCTGGAATTGTGAAGAGAATAGAGTGGGACCCAGACAAGAGTCAGCCCAAAAAACAGAGAGTGACACAAAATAAACTTCGCTGCTTCAGAGAACTTGACAGATAAGTATAAGAACCAGAGGCTAGCAAGAAGAATCCCACAAACAATGGGAAGACAAAGAAACAATCCCCAAATGAAAGGAAAGGAGGAAGCCCCAGAAAGAATGATAAATGAAACAGAGGCAAGCCAAATATCAGATATTGAGTTCAAAGCATATGTTATCAGGCAGCTCAAGAAACTCGAGAAGCTTGATGAACTCACAGAAACTACCAAAAACTACAGGGAAACTACAATGAACTCACTGCAAACTATATCAACATGAAAAAGGAAATAGAAGTTATTCACAAGGGCCAAGAGGAAATGAGGAATACAATATCTGAACTGAAGAACACAATAGAAGGAATCAAAAGTAGGCTCGATGAGGCAGAGGATCGGATCAGCGAGCTGGAGGACAAGGTTGAAAAAAGCAACCAAAAAGAGCAAGAACAGG
>PVJI01029241.1:0-15533 GCA_004026765.1 Micronycteris hirsuta
AGACACATCATCATTAAAATGGCAAAATTCCAAGACAAAGAGAGAATCTTAAAGGCAGCGAGGCAGAAACAGGAAGTAACATACAAGGGAACCCCAATAAGGTTAGCAGCTGACTTCTCAATGGAAACACTCCAAGCCAGAAGAGAATGGCAAGAAATATTCCAAGTAATGAGAACCAGAGGCCTGCAACCAAGACTACGCTACCCAGCAAGGCTCTCAATCAAGATAGATGGCCAAATAAGGAGCTTCCCAGACAAAAGAAGTCTAAAAGACTACACCTCCACCAAACCAGCTCTGCAAGAGATGCTAAAGGGACTGCTTTAAGGAAAGGAAGGAAGAGAGAGAGAGAGAGGAACACAGGTACAAAATATGGCAATGAATAAGTACCTATTAATAATAACCTTAAACATAAATGGCTTAAATGCTCAAATCAAAAGACATACAATAGCTCAATGGATAAGAAAGCATGAACCACATATAGGCTGCCTACAATAGACCCACCTCATGACAAAAGACCTACACAGAATGAAAGCGAACGGTTGGAAACAAATTTTCCAAGCACACGGACAGGAAAAAAGAGCCAGGGTAGCAATACTCATATCAGACAAAATGGACATCAAAAAAGGGCCATTATAAAAGACCCAGAAGGTCACTTCATAATACTCAAGGGAAGAATCCACCAAGAAGACATAAACATTGTAAATATATATGCATCCAACATAGGAGAACCCAAATACATGAAGAAAATCTTGGAGGACTTCAAGAAACATATTGACAGCAACACAATTATAGTAGGGGATTTTAACACCCCACTGTCAAAATTCACAGATCTTCTAAAATATCAACAAAGAGATTGTGGCACTGAACAATGCCCTAGATGAAAGGGGCTTAACTGATATCTGATTATATATATATATATATATATATATATATATATATATATATATATAGAGAGAGAGAGAGAGAGAGAGAGAGAGAGAGAGAGAGAGAGAGAGCCTTTCACACCAAAGAAGCTAAATACACATTTTTTTCAAATGCACATGGAACATTTTCAAAGATAGACCATATGATAGGACACAAAACAAGCGTCAACAAATTCAAGAAAATCGAAATCATATCAAGTATTTTCTATGACCACAAGGGACTGAAATTACAAACCAACCCCAAGGAAAAAAACCCCAAACACTCAAAATCATGGAGATTGAATTGCATGCTATTAAACAATGAATGGGTCAGGAATGACATTAGGGAAGAAATCAAAAAGTTTCTCAAAACAAATGAAAATGAACATACAACAGCCCAAAACTTATGGACACAGCAAAGGCAGTCCTGAGAGGAAAGTTCATAGGGATACAAGCCTACCTAAAAAAGATAGAAACATTTCAAACAACCTAATCCTATGCCTACAAGAACTCGAGGAACGACAACAAAGACAGCCCAGAGCAAGTAGAAGGAAGGAAATAACCAAGATCAGAGCAGAATTAAATGACATAGAGACTAAGAATAGGGGGAAAAGATGGCGGCGAAGTAGGAGGGAGCAGGGTCGGCTTCCTCCTGCCCACTGGTGGGATATCTGGCCGATCTTTGAGGAGCGGAGCGATTGCCCAGCTGTATTCCAGTGTGCAGGAAGATTGACAACCAAGATTGCACACAGTTGAAAGATCAGACGGTAGGGAGTATGCTTCGGAGCAAAGGGGTCCCTTGGGCCCAGTGGGGAGCTGGGAAGACTGCAGATCCAGCAGCGGCAGCTGCCCGGTCTGTTGCAGGAGCCTGGGGAGGGAGCTGGATTGGGGTGTGTGAGTAGCCAAAGCAGGTGCGAGCGTCTGTTCGGAGAGGCTGGGTCCCCAGCAGGTTGGAGGTCAGTGCCTACGTGGGGACTGATCCGCAGAGGCTGTTGATCCCAGCGGGAGGAATTGGAGATTGAACTGAATGGGAAATCCGAGGCCAGGAGCTCCGGGACCAGGCGCACCCTGAGAAGCCAGTAAGGTGCGACTGGTGTTTGTGCGCGACCGGGCGCCCAGGCCAGAGGCTTGCAAGCCCCGGATCCAGAGACAAAAGTGGTCAACGAATACAGGGGCGCAGAGCTCACTCCTGGAGGGCCTGAGACACAACCCAGCCACTGTGATCGGAGACCTGCGGTGCAGACTCCCTCCATGGGAGAAAAACAGAGGAGCCCCATCGTGCCCCACTGAGGAGAGACACAGACCTCACCAACTCTGACTCAGTGTTGAGGCCAGGCAACCCAGAAGGGGTGCTGCGAATTCTTAGCAACTCGGCTGGAGGCAGGACGGCAGCTAAGAATGCAGCTGAGGAAGAAAGAAAAGGAAACCTGATATCTCCCCAGCCTGTGTCAGACAGAAGGACCAGAGGAGCAGACCTGACCAGACACTTTTAAAGCCAGCCAACAGAAGTCTTTTTTTCTTCTTCTTTTTCTTTCTTTTGTTTTCTCTTTGTTTCTTTGTTTTCCCCCACCCTTCATCCTATCTGTCCTTCTATATTTTTTAATTCCTTCTACCTTCCCTTCATTTAGTATTTCTAGTTTTCTCTTCTTTTTATTTATTTTTTTATTTTATTTGAGTATTATTTTTTCTTTATTTTTCTTTTTCCTTTTTTTTCTTTCTTTTTATTCTTTTTCTCCCTTCCCCTCTCTTCTTTATCCACAGGTGAGACATTAAAACCTGGAATTGTGAAGAGAATAGAGTGGGACCCAGACAAGAGTAAGCCCAAAAAACAGAGACAGTGACACGAAATTAACTTCGCTGCTCCAGAGAACTTCACAGATCAATTTAACAATCAGAGGCTAGCAAGAAGAATCCCACAAACAATGGGAAGACAAAGAAACAATCCCCAAATGAAAGGAAAGGAGAAAGCCTCAGAAAGAATGATAAATGAAACAAAGGCAAGCCAACGATCAGATATTGAGTTCAAAGCATATGTTATCAGGCAGCTCAAGAAACTCGAGAAGCTCCATGAGCTCACAGAAAGTCACGGAAATTACAGGGAAACTATAATGAAATCGCTGCAAACTATGTCAACATGAAAAAGGAAATAGAAACTATCAACAAGGGTCAAGAGGAAATGAAGAATACAATATCTGAACTGAAGAACACAATAGAAGGAATCAAAAGCAGGCTCGATGAGGCAGAGGATCGGATCAGCGAGCTGGAGGACAAGGTTGAAAAAAGCACTAAAAAGAGCAAGAACAGGAAAAGAGGCTCAGAAAGAATGAAGAGGTATTAAGGGGAATGCAGGACAACATGAAATGTAATAATATTTGTATAACAGGGATACCAGAAGGAGAGGAAGAGCAGCAAGGGATGGAAAACCTGTACGAAAAGTAATGATGGAAAACTTTCCTAATCTGATAAGAGAAAAAGCCACACAAATCCATGAAATAGAGAGAGTTCCAACAAAAGGAACCCTAACAGGCCCACTACAATACACATCATCACTACAATGGCAAAATTCCAAGACAAAGAGGGAATCTTAAAGGCAGCGAGGCAGAAAAAGGAAGTGACATACAAAGGAACCCCGACAAGGTTAGCGGCTGACTTCTCAATGGAAACACTCCAAACCAGAAGAGAATGGCAAGAAATATTCCAAGTAATGAGAACCAGAGGCCTGCAACCAAGACTACGCTACCCAGCAAGGCTCTCAATCAAGATAGATGGCCAAATAAGGAGTTTCCCAGACAAAAGAAGTCTAAAAGACTACACCTCCACCAAACCAGCTCTGCAAGAGATGCTAAAGGGACTGATTTAAGGAAAGGAAGGGAAAGAGAGAGAGAGTGAGGAACACAGGTACAAAAAAATGGCAATGAATAAGTACCTATCAATAATAACCTTAAATGTAAATGGACTAAATGCTCCAATTAAAGAACATAGAATAGCGGAATGGATAAGAAAGCACGACCCACACATATGCTGCCTACAAGAGACCCACCTCAGGACAAAAGATTTACACAGACTGAAAGTGAAGGGCTGGAAACAAGTTTTCCAAGCAAACAGACAAGAAAAAAGAGCTGGGGTAGCAATACTCATATCAGACAAAATAGACTTCCAAAAAAGGACTATAAAGAGAGACCCAGAAGGACACTTTATAATACTCAAGGGAAGAATCCACCAAGAAGACATAAATATTGTAAATATATATGCGCCCAACACAGGAGCACCCAAATAGATAAAGAAAATCTTGGAGGACTTCAAGAAAGACATTGATAGCAACACAATTATAGTAGGGGACTTCAACACCCCACTGTCAAAAATGGACAGATCCTCCAAACAAAAGATCAGCAAAGACATTGTGGCATTGAACAATGCCTTAGAAGAAATGGACTTAAATGATATATATAGGGCCCTTCACCCCAAAGAAGCTAAATACACATTCTTTTCAAATGCACATGGAATATTTTCAAAAATAGACCATATGATAGGACACAAAAAAAGCCTCAACGAATTCAAGAAAATTGAAATCATATCAAGTATTTTCTCTGACCACAAGGGACTGAAATTAGAAACCAACCCAAAGGAAAAAAACCCAAAACACTCAAAATCATGGAGACTGAATAGCATGCTATTAAACAATGAATGGGTCAAGGATGAGATTAGGGAAGAAATCAAAAAGTTCCTTGAAACAAATGAAAATGAACAGACAACAACCCAAAACTTATGGGACACAGCGAAGGTAGTCCTGAGAGGGAATTTCATTGTGATACAGGCCTACCTAAAAAAAACAGAAACAGTTTACACAAACAACCTAACCCTATGCCTACAAGAACTCGAGGAAGAACAGCAAAGACAACCCAGAGCAAGTAGAAGGAAGGAAATAACCAAGATCAGATCAGAATTAAATAACTTAGAGACGAAAAGGACAATTCTAAGGATCAATGAATCCAGGAGCTGGTTCTTTGAAAAGATAAATGAGATAGACAAGCCTTTAAGCAGGCTCATCAAGAAAAAAAGAGAGAGGACCCAAATAAATTCAATCAGAAATGAAAGAGGAGATATTACAACTGATGCCACAGAAATACAAAGGATTATAAGGCACTACTATGAAGAACTGTATGCCAAGAAATATGAAAACCTAGGAGAAATGGACACATTTTTAGAAAAATGTAAATTCCAAAACTCAATAAGGAAGAAACAGAAAGCCTGAACAGACTAATAACAGCGGATGAAATTAAAGCAGTAATCAAAAAACTTCCAACACACAAAATCCCTGGACCAGATGGTTTCTCAGGAGAATTCTACAAAGCATTTAAGGAAGAACCAACACCTATCCTTCACAGACTATTCCAAAAAATCCAAAATGATGGAAGACACCTAAACTCTTTTGATGATGCCAGCATCATCCTAATCCCAAAACCAGAAAAAGACACAACAAAGAAAGAAAACTTCAGGCCAATATCACTGATGAACATTGACGCTAAAATCCTCAATGAAATATTAGCAAACTGCATCCAGCAATACATCAAAAAGGTCATTCACCATGACCAAGTAGGTTTCATCCCAGGGATGCAAGGATGGTACAACATTCGCAAAACAATAAACGTAATACATCACATAAACCAAAGCAAAGACAAAAATCACATGATCATATCAATAGATGAAGAAAAAACATTCCATAAGGTACAGCATCCACTTATGATAAAGCCAGTTAGCAAAGTGGGAATAGAGGGAGCATTCCTGAACATAATAAAGGCCATATATGAGAAACCTACAGCCAACATTATACTCAATGGACAAAAACTAAAATCTTTCCCACTAAGATCAGGAACAAGACAAGGTTTCCCACTATCACCACTTCTATTCAACATAATACTGGAAGTTTTGGCCACAGCAGTCAGACAAGAAAAAGAAATAAAATGCATCCAAAATGGAAAGGAGGAAACAAAACTGTCATTGTTTGCAGACGACATGATAGTATACTTGGAAAATCCTATAGACTCCGCCAAAAAGCTACTTGATCTAATCATTGAATTTGGCAAAACAGCAGGATATAAAGTCAATATCCAGAAATCAAAGGCATTTTTGTATACCAACATTGAAACAGCAGAAACAGAAATCAGGGAAAAAATCCCATTTGATATAGCAAAAAAAAAATAAAATAAAATAAAATACCTGGGAATAAACCTAACCAATGAGGTAAAAGACCTGCACTCAGAAAACTACATAACACTGAAGAGAGAAATCATGGAAAACACAAACAAATGGAAACATATAACATGCTCACGGATTGGATGAATCAACATCATCAAAATGTCCATACTCCCCAAAGCAATTTATAGATTCAATGCAATCCCTATCAAAGTACAAATGGCATATTTCACGGATATAGAACAAACACTTCAAAGATTTATATGGAACCATAAACGACCCCGAATATCAGCTGCAATTTTGAGAAAGAAGAGCAAAGTAGGAGGGATCACAATTCCTGATATCAACTGCATTACAAGGCCACTGTAATCAAAACAGCTTGGTACTGGCATAAAAACAGACAGATAGACCAATGGAAGAGAATAGAGAGCCCAGAAATAAACCCAAGTCTCTACGGGCAATTAATCTTCGACAAAGGGGGCTGAAGCATAAAATGGAGTAAAAATAGCGTCTTCAGCAAATGGTTTTGGGAAATCTGGACGGCTACATGCAAAAAAATGAAACTCGAGCACCAACTTATACCATACACAAAAATAAATTCAAGGTGGATAAAAGACTTAAATATAAGACATGACACCATAAAAGTCCTAGAAGAAAACATTGGTAGGAAAACCTCAGATATTCCCCACAGCAACATCTTCACTGATATGTCCCCTAGAGCAAGGGGCATAAAGGAAAGTATAAACAAATGGGACATCATCAAAATAAAAAGCTTCTGCATGGCTAAGGAAAACAGTATTAAAATAAAAAGAGAACCAACCGTATGGGAAAACATATTTGCCAATGATACCTCAGATAAGGTTTTGATCTCCAAAATATATAAAGAACTCATATGACTCCACTCCAGGAAGACAAAAAACCCAATTAAAAAATGGGCAAAAGACTTCAACAGACACTTCTCTAAGGAGGACATACAGAGGGCCCAGAGACATTTGAAAAGATGCTCATCATCACTAGCCATCAGAGAGATGCAAATTAAAACCACAATGAGATACCTCTCCACACCGGTCAGAATGGCTGTCATAAACAAATCAACAAACAAGTGTTGGAGAGTATGTGGAGAACAGAGAACCCTACTGTGCTGTTGGTGGGAATGAAGAGTGGTGAAGTCACTGTGGAAAACAGTATGGAACTTCCTCAAAAAATAAAAATGGAACTGCCTTTTGACCCAGCAATTCCACCTCTGGGATTATACCCTAAGAGCCCCGAAACACTAGTCCAAAAGAACCTATGCACCCCAATGTTCATAGCCACACAATTTACAATAGCCAAGTTCTGGAAGCAACTCAAGTGCCCATCAGCAAATGAGTGGATCAAGAAACTATGGTACATTTACACAATGGAATTCTACACAGCAGAGAGGAAGAAGGAGCTCCTCCCCTTTGTGACAGCATGGATGGAACTGGAGAGCATTATGCTAAGCGAAATAAGCTGAGTGGTGAGGCACAAATACCATATGATCTCACCTTTAACTGGAACATAACAAAAGAAAAAAGCAAGCAAAATGTAACCAGAGACATTGAAATTAAGAACAATCTAACAATAGCCAGAAGGGAGGGGAGAGGGGATTGTGGAGAGAAGTGTTTTCAGGAAGGACACATGGACAAAACCAAGGGGGAGGGTGGAAGCAAGGGAGGGAGGTGGCGTTGCTGAGGTGGGGAGGAGGGGAGGGGAGAAAATGCAGACAACTGTAATTGAAGAACAATAAAGTAATAAAAAATAAAGAAAAAATAAATGTAGCACCCACATAATAAGATTATATTTTTATTTTTAAGTATTTTATTGATCACGATATTACAGTTTTCCCAACTTTCCCCCTTTTATCCTCCCTCCGCACTGCCCCCTCAACCCTCCAGCATCCCCCACCCCTTATTTCATGTGCATGGGTTGTACATACAAGTTCTTTGAGTCCTGTTTCCTATACCATTTTTTATCTCTCCCCATCTATTTTATGCCCACTAATTATCCTTGTTCTTCCCTGTACCTTTCCCCCGCTATTCCTCCCTTCCATTCCACACTGAAATCCCTCCGTGTAATGTCCATTTCTCTTATTCTGTTCCTGTTCTGGTTGTTTGCTTAGATTTTGTTTTCATTGTTTTTCTTTCTTTAATTTTTTTAGGTTAATTTGTTGATAGTTGTGAGTTTGTTGTCATTTTACTGTTCATATTTTTGGTCTTCCTTTACTTAGATAAGTCCCTTTAACATTTTATATAATAATGGCTTGGTGATGATGAACTCCTTTAACTTGATCTTATCTGAGGAGCGCTTTATCTGCCATTCCATTCTAAATGATGAATTTGCTGGATAGAGTAATTGTGGATGTGTGGATGTAGTTCCTTGCCTTTCATGAGTTCAAATACTTCTTTCCAGCCCCTTCTTGCCTGCAAGATTTCTTTTGAGAAATCAGCTGATAGCCTTATGGGTACTCCTTTGTAGGTAATTCTGTCCTTTCCTCTGGCTTCTTTTAGGATTCTCTCTTTATATTTAGTCTTGGGTAACTTAATGATGATGTGCCTTGGTGTGTTCCTCTTTGGGTCCAACTTCTTTGAGACTCTCTGAGCTTCCTGGACTTCCTGGAAGTCTATTTCCTTTGCCAGATTGGAGAAGTTTTCCTTCATTATTTTTTCAAATAATTTTTCAATTTCTTGCTGTTGTTCTTCTCCTTCTGGCACCCCTATAATTTGGGTATTGGAACATTTCAGATTGTCCTATAGGTTTTTTTTTTAATAATTACTTTATTGTTGTTCAATTATAGTTATTTGCATCCTCTTCCCTTCCCCTCCAACACCACCTCCCCCCCAGCCTCCCTCCTCCCCCTTAGTTCTGTCCATGTGTCCTCTACAGTGATTCCTGAAAACCCTTCTCCCCATTGTCCCCTCGCCCCTCCCCCCTGGTTATTTTTAAACTGTTCTTAATTTCAATGTCTCTGATTATGTTTTGCTTGCTTTCTGTTTTTGTTGAGTATGATCCAGTTAAAGGTGAGATCATATGGTATTTGTCCCTCACTGCCTGGCTTACTTCACTTAGCATAATGCTCTCCAGTTCCATCCATGCTGTTGCAAAGGGTATAAGCTCCTTCTTCCTTTCTGCTGCGTAGGTTTTTAAGACTCTCTTCACTTTTTTGAATTCTTGTTTCTTCATTTTTTCCAGTTGGATGTTTTTTTTTCCTTTTGTTCCAAATCATTGATTTGCATCCGAGTTTCCTTCCTGTTGGTTCCCTGAATATTTTGCTTTATTTCACTTTGGGTAGCCTTCATTTGTTTTGTCATTTTTGGACCAAGGTTAATCAGTTCTGTGAGCAGTTTGATTACCAGGGCTGTAAATTCTCCATCAGATAGGTTGGCTATCTCCTCATCACTTAGTTCTCTTTCTGAGATTTTACTCTGTTCTTTCATTTGGGCCATATTTCTTTGTCTTGGCTCCCTTAATAAGTTGTAAAAGTGTGGGGACTTAGGTATTCACCCAGACAGGCAACCCTCTTTGTTGTGCTGTGGCACTGCCTGTGGGGGAGGGGCCAGAGAGGGAACAGTGCAACTTGCCTGATTGTCTCTAGTGCACATTCCAAAGGACTCTCATGTGAGACTGGGAGTTTCTCTCACTGCAGCAACCACTGTAGTCCACAGCCAACTCTGAGTCTCAGTTTTCTTTAAGTCAGCCCCACCTGCGCAGCCTGCTCCCTTGCCACAGCCAGCCCTGCCCTCACATTCCCATGCCTCGCTGAGGTTTTTTTCCTTCTGCTGCCTTACCGGTCTGATTGTTCTGTTTGACTGTTTCTTTAATTCTGTGGTTGTTGGAGTTCCATGCAGTTTGATTTTCTAGCACTTCTGGTTGTTTATTGATTTTAGATTGATTGTTAACCTCCTTTTGGTTGTGCAAGGAAGCAAAGGGTTTCTACCTGTGCCTCCATTTTGGTCGGAACTCCACCTCCAACTTGGACTATTTCAAACTCTCAATATATGTGAGAAATTGATGCTTTCTAATAAAAGGGCCCAGTATATGCCTTCCTTTTAATATTTTCTTGTAGTGACTGGATATTGTATGGAATGTTGGACACAGGCAGGATCTTTCAGATTACTAAACATTTTCAACTCTCTTTTTAGTGGCAAAAAAATTTACATGAAAGCTCAATATACAAAATATATAAAAACAAACTAGATTTTATTGAAATTGGGAGTTGAGTTACATACCCTGTCAATAACTTGAGGGCTCCAGAGGCATCTTCATGGACTCCCAGGGTTCTTCTAGGAATTATTTGAAACCTCTAGTTTCCCTGAGTCTCAGCTTCTTCCTCTGTAAAATGGGAATAATGTTAGTGTCTACCTTCTAGGGTAATTGCATAGAACAAATGAGATAATATAGTAAAGCATTTGCATAATATCCAATACATGGAACACTGTCATTAAAAGGACCTCCTTCTCTTCCCATACCCCTGAGCTTTTCTCTTTGTAAATAGGAGAATTACATTTTAGAGAGTAAAGTAATTACTCTCAGTAGCAGAGGAAGTTAGTACTACTTCCAAAGCAGCTTCCTCAACTTCCACTCCAGAGTGCCTTTCAGTATCCCACAGTTGTTCCCCTGCTCCCTCTCTTGAAACAGTGATAGAATAAAAAAGTGTCTGGTCCTGCCCTGGCTGGTGTTGCTCAGTGGACTGAGTGCTGGCCTGCAAACCAAAGGGTCACCTGTTTGATTCCCAGTCAAGGCACATGCCTGGGTTGCAGGCCATGTCCCCAGCTGTGGGTGTGTAAGAGGCAACCACATATTGATGTTTTTCTCCCTCCATTTCCTCTCTTTAAAAATAAATAAAATAAAATAAAAGTGTCTGGTCCACATTGCTTCTGAGATGCTATCTGATTGAATCATGAGAACAGAATAAAGAAGATCACCCTCTAAGTATCACATAAATAAGTAAAGAAGGAGCCTCAGTGTTTTTGAAGCACAGTGAATCACAGTTCTGTTATCTGTAAGTCATCTTAAATATAGATTACTAATTTAATAGAGTCTAAATAACAGTGATAGTCTCCCTGAGAGCCTAATGTACCTACACAAGAAACAACCTAACAGAGGTGCTGTTTATAAAGCATTCTTTACCACTTCTACATAGTAGCAAAACCATTAATCAAAGCATTAATGTGAGAGACTTCCAAAAATGCAGAGCCCTGCATATGTGATCTGACTGCATTGGTCTTTGAATGTGGCTTTGGTTGCATTTCTAAACTGAATCATCCTTGCTCATAAGCATTTGATGAATTCAGGCAAACAAAAATCAGCAAAACCCACAATGCACCCTATTTTAATATCACATATTTTTGTCACTGAACAAGTGTATTTAAAGTAGCCTGAGAACCTCTTTTGTAGTCTTTCCATATCTTCAGTCATTTTTTCAAAAGACAGTAATTAATATGTCATCATTATTCACCATGTGAAGTGTTCCCACTCTTCCCACACCAAAGTGGAATGTGATTCATAGTCAAGTAAGATTTTAATTTCCATATTCTAGCTGAGATTTGTATTTGGAGCTAGGCAGCTCAAAGGGAGGCTTTGGCTTTCCTCTCAGCCAGGCCTCCCTACAACCACATGATAAAGCCATCTTGTCCATAAATGGAGATGCTTTGCATATTGTTTAGAAACTCCTCAGGTATGCCAATAAGCACAGATAATCTATTCCATCACTTTTTTTTTTATGGTATCAGATGGGTAAGAGATTTATTGGAGTGATCACTTCCTAAGTTGTGTAAATTCTTTTTAAAAATATATATATTTTATTGATTATGCTACTACAGTTGTCCCATCCCCCCCCTTTATCTCCCTCTGCCCCACACCCCCCCATTCCCTGCCCTTTAGTTTTTGTCTGTGGGTCATACACATAAGTTCTTTGGCTTCTACATTTCCTATACTATTCTTAATCTCCCCCTATCTGTTTTCTACCTACCGTTTATGCTACTTTTTCTCTGTACTTTTTCCTCCTTTCTCCCCCTCTCACTCCTCTTTTGATATCCCTCCATGCCTTATATAAATCCCTTCAACATTTCATATAATAAAAGCTGGGTGATGATGAAATCCTTGAACTTGACCTTATCTGAGGAGCACTTTATTTGCCTTTCCATTCTAAATGAAAGTTTTGCTGGATAGAGTATTCTTGAATGTAGGTCCTTGCCTTTCATGACTTGGTATACTTCACTACAACCCCTTCTTGCCTGCAAGGTCTCTTTGGAGAAATCATCTGACAGTCTTATGGGTATTCCTTTGTAGGTAACTGTTCTCTTTTCTCTTGTTGCTTCTAAGATTCTCTCCTTTTTTTTAAATCTTGGGTAATATAATTATGATGTGCCTAGGTGTGTTTCTCTTTGGGTTTAACTTCTTTGGCACTTTCTGAGCTTCCTGGACTTCCTGGAAGTCTATTTCCTTCACCAGCTTGTGGAAGTTCTCCTTCATTATTTGTTCAAATAAGTTTTCAATCCCTTGGTCTTCCTCTTCTCCCTCTGGCACCCCTATGTCTCAGATATTGGGATGTTTAAAGATGTCCTAAAGGGCCCTGGATGGTGTAGCTCAGTGGATTGAGCATGGACTGCGAACTAAAGGGTCACCAGTTCAATTCCCAGTCAGGGCATATGCCTGGGTTGCAGGCCAGGTCCCCAGTGGGGGCCATGTGAGAGGCAACCACACATTGATGTTTCTCCTGCTCTTTCTCCCTCCCTTACCTTCTGTCAAAAATGAATAAATAAAATCTTATAAAAAATAAAAAAATAAAGATGTCCTGGAGGTTCCTAAGCCTCTTCTCATTTTTTTGAATTCTTGTTTCTTCATTCTTTTCTGGTTGAATGTTTTTTCTTCCTTCTGGTCCACACCATTGATTTGAGTCCCAGTTTCCTTCCTATCACTATTGGTTCCCTGTGCATTTCCCCTTATTTCTCTTAGTGTATTCTTCATTTTTTCATCTAATTTGCAACCAAATTCAACCAACCCTGTGAGCATCCTGATTACGAGTGTTTTGAACTGTGCATCTGATAGACTGGCTTTCTCTTTGTAGCTTAGTTGTATTTTTTCTGGTGTTTTGATCTGCTCTTTCATTTGGACCATTTTTTTTTCTCGGCAGGCCTGTTACCTTAAGGGGCAGAGCCTTAAGTGTTCACCAGGGTGGGGCAACACTTGGGTGTTGTGTTGTGATGCTGCCTATGGGGGCGGAGCCTGAGACGGAATAATAGCGCTTGCTCCACTCTCTGCCAGCTCTCGGTTGCTTCCCCTGCTACCCACAAACAAATGGGGCCCTCTGTGCTCGTTCCCAGGTGGGTGGGCTTGTGCAGTTCTAAATTCCTGTGGGTCTCTCCAACAAACTGTCCTGTGAGGCTGAAAGTTCCTCCTGCTGTCTCCTCAACACCCACAGGTGTTTTCAATCAGTAGTTTGAGGCTTTATTTCCCCGCTCTGGTGGCTTGCGCCAGTCTGCTCTGCTCCCCAGCTTTTTCTTCTGGATTATATGCATGTGAATGAGGGACTACCTGGTCCACCAGTCTCTGCCCTGCTGGGTCTGGGTCAGCCAGCCACAGGTTCCATCGAGTGCGCCGGCCATGGGTTTCTCCGGGCTGCTGCAGCATTGCCTTTACTGCTCCACAAACCGCCGTCTCACTGCATGCTCTCTGCTCGGCTCTGCCCCACTTACTGGTCTGGTTGAACATATCTTCTTTAACTCCTTGGTTGTCAGACTTCCATACAGTTCAATTTTCTGTCAGTTCTGGTTGTTTTTGTTTTTAAATTGTTGTTTTTCCTCTTTTGGTTGTGTGAGGAGGCACACTGTGTCTACTTATACCTCCATCTTGGCTGGAAGTCCTCTATTCCATCACTTTTTTTGTGAATCTGGGGCCAATATTTTCCATATCGTTACAAAAATGTATGATGGGGCCCGGCTGGTGTAGCTCAGTGGACTGAGCACGGGCTGGGAACCAGAGGGTCCTGGTTCGATTCCCAGTCGGGGCACATGCCTGGGTTGCGGGCCAGGTCCCCAGTTCGGGCCATGTGAGAGGAAACCATACATTGCTCTTTCTCTCTCCCTTCTCCTCTCTCTGAAAATAAATAAATAAAATCTTTAAAAAAATGTATGATGGATGATAGATGATATTATTTTTTATTTACATACACAAAAACCCATGAAATCAAATGGAATTGCAGACAGAATTTAAATGATAGATTTAAATGTATATGCAAAGAATTGGCTTTGTGGGCAGGATTCACATGTTGGAAGGTATTGGTTATATTGCTTGAATAATGGGTCCCAGATTTCTAGGGCCCGTGGATTTATCATGATGAGTTATAAGAGGTGGGGCTCATTTTGACTTTGTTGATACCAGTTGTCTTACAGGTTGTCATAAATAACTTAGGATTCTCACCTCTAATTAGACAATTATAAAAATTATGATAGCCCTGGCTGGTGTAGCTCAGTGGGTTGAGTGCAGGCTGTGAACCAAAGGGTCGCTGGTTTGATTCCCAGTCAGGGAACATGCCTGGGTTGTAGGCCAGGTCCCCAGTGGGGGCCCCTTGAGAGGCGACCACACATTGATGTTTCTCTACCTGTCTTACTCCCTCTCTTCTCTTCCCTCTAAAAATAAAAAATAAATAAAATGTTTGAAAAAATATGATAAAATATTCTATTTAATCAACTGACAAGGAACACATCTCTTGGATTTGTGAAGGTTCAGAATCAGATGGAACTTTTTATAATTGAACAAAAATGGGTAAAAATGAATTACTAAAGTGAGGCATAATTTAGAAATTTTATAATTTAGAACTCTAGGCCTACAGGGACTTTCAAGGTAAAATGGTCTAGTGGTTTTCCAATCTCAAGTCCTGGGGTTCCTATAGGTTTTCTAAGCCAATAGTTAGATATCTGGATTTATTTTTCCATTGGAAGCCCTAGCTTCTCAAAATAAAGCTCTGCAGGCTACACTAGAACATCAAGAGTCTTTGCTTTAAGCTGGAATTTTATGACCTTAGTTGACACTGGGGTTTCATCCCAGTGAAATCCGTGGGGGACCGTACCCTGACGCATGAATCAAGCTCACCCAGAGACACGCTTTGAGAATGGAGTCCGGCAGCCACGGGTCTTTCCCTCCATCTTGGAAAAGGCCCCGTGCCTAGCTTAGCCGGGATTTTTATTAGAAGCTTTAGGACACATTTATATTGGATTGACTATTCATGGGCTTATGCAGAACAGGGGTTTTCAGTTGGGTCATGAGGATATATGGGAAGGGAATAGATAAGGGGTAGGTTTACTCAGTAACAGAGCTTTAGGATGTAAATTCAGGTCTGGTGGCAGACAGGACCAGGGTATACATTAAACAGGAGACAAGTAAATTGAGGGTAAGCTAACTAGGGCTGTTAACTTTTAG
>PVJI01029242.1:0-15532 GCA_004026765.1 Micronycteris hirsuta
GGTTTCTGAGCCCCTCCTCCATTTTTTGAATTCTTGTTGCTTCATTCTTTTCTGGTTGGATGTTTTTTTCTTTCTGCTGGTCCACTCCATTGATTTGAGTCCCAGTTTCCTTATCTCTATTGGTTCCCTGCAGATCTCTCCTCATTTGTTCAAGCAAGTTCGTTAATTTTTCGTCGAATTCTGAAAGCATCCTTATTACGAGGGATTTGAACTGTGCATCTGATAGGTTGGCTATCTCTTGGTCGGTTAGCTCTGGGGTTTTGATCTGTCCCTTTCTTTGGGCCATTTTTTCCCCCCTCGGTGAACCTGTTACTGTAAGGGGGGCGGAGTCTTGGGGCTCCCTGTGCAGGGAAGTTCCCGGTAGTTGTGCTGGGACCGAAGCCTCTGGGGGCAGGGCCTGAGTGCACAATGGCACCTTCTCCGCTCTCCGCACCCACACCGCCTCCTGCAAGCACTTCTGGCCCCTCTGCGCTGGCTCCGGGGGTCGCTCCGGGGTCGGTGGATGGGCTGCACAGCTCCAATCCCCCGAGGGTCTACCCAGCGAACTTTCCTGTGAGGCCCGGCGTTCCTCCGGCCGCGGACTCCACCCCCTCACCTGCTCTCGATCTGCGCCATTGAGTTGCGCCCCGCCTGCCCCCAGGTTCTCTCTGCACACGAATGCAGACCTGCTGAGTCCACCGGTCTCTCAGCCCCGCTGGGTCTGGATGAGCCGGGCGCAGACCGCGCTTCAGTCGGGGCCCCGTCTGGGTGTGCTTCAGCCCCGCGGGGACCGCCCCTCCAACCGCGGACCTGCCGTCTGCTCACCTGCTCGCCGTGGAGTCGCCGAGCGCTCTCCCTTTGCTCTGCACCTTCTGGCTCACCAAACTTGATGAATGTATCTTCTTTAATTCCTTGGTTGTCGGACTTCCTCTCAATATGATTTTCTGTCAGATCTGGCTGTTTTTGGGTGTGTAGATTTCTGTTTTTTTCCTTTGTTTGGCTGTGCGAGGTGGTACGGTGCATTCACCTATGCCGCCATCTTAGGAAGTCCAACCTGCTGACACCTTGATGTTGGACTTGTAGCCTCCAGAACTTTGAGAAAATGAATTTCTGTTGTCATGACACCCACCCTGCGGTGTTTGTTATGGCAGCCCTAGATGACTAATACATCCAGCCTTTCATAAGACGTACAGTATTCCATTTTATAGATGGTACAAAGATGTGTTTGTGATGGACTTTCAGGTTGTTTAGTTTTATGCTATACTAAAGTGCTGCAAGGAAACGTGTACGAGGATATCTGTAGGCTCTGTTCCCATATGAGGATATACAAATCTTTAACAACGTATGAATTAGTTGTACCAACAGAAACTGCAGCAGTGTAGGCAAATTCCTGCCTCCCTTTTCCCCAAACGCAGAATTCTGTGGGCCATAAGGCCTTACATTCTGTGGCCATAATGCATAACTAAACTGACAGTCCACAAAATGTGACACTCTTGACCTTGGCTTTGCAATGGCCTCTTCCAACACCTGCAGAAACATACAGGTTTCCTGAATGGAGAAAGCTCTCACCACACTTTCTATCTTCATATCTTCATTGTGAAGGCCAACTCGATAAGAACAAATAGCTGAGTTACAAACAGAGGTATTGATTTTAATTTTTAAAGAGTATAAATAGATTTGAATCACACACAGTATATTAGATCTGGGGAGAAAATATTTCATGACAATCTGCCAATATATTTGTCTTCTCATCTTTTAACAAATAGGAATGAGGGCTGCAGAGGTGGACAGAGTTTGGCAACGCCGCTCAGGTAAGCAGAGTTATTTTTGTCTGAATTGATGCATCTGACTGGCCTTTTGTTTAGAAAGAAAAATCAGAAATGGGAACTGTCTCCTGCGGTGGAGATGAACTTGGGGGTGCTATGGCCAGGTCCAAGGGGCTTGGCGTTCCCTCTTCTTGCTCTTACTCTTTAATACGTACGGATGTACAAAAGAACCAATCATTAAAGGAAGTCTATAAGAATGGAAGTCATGACCTACTGCCCCTTGGAAAATGTGCGGAGGAAGAGCAGTCATGCCCCATGGTGGCTGGGTGCCGGTTTGGGAGAAGGGGTGGCTGGCAGTGGGACACTTCTAGGCATTGATTTTTGTACCTACCTGTCTTCGTGGGTTACTTGGAAACACGAACCATCAAATTCATCGTTGCCCACAGCCCAGGAGAGGTCCTGGACACAGATCCTGTTCTCTCCTCCCCACACACTCACTGTTGAGACAGTCTCCTCCAGTTTATGACTTTAAAAACGACAACTCACAAATTTATGTCTCTAGCCTAGAACTTCCCCTTAACCGTAGCATTTATATCTGTCTGCCTACCTGACACCTCCACTTGGTTGCCTAACACTCATCTCAGACTTAAGATGTCAAAACTGAACTTCCGATCTGTACTCTCTCTCCACCAATCTCACTCACCGGCAGCCTTCCCAGCTCAGCCGGTGGCAGCTCCGTCCATCCCGCTGCTCAGCCAAAAACTGTGGAGTCATTCTTGCCTCATTCTCTTGCTCCTTAAATTCTGTTGACTCTACCTTCAAAGATAACAAAAATATCTTCAATACCTTTATTGCTATCATCCTGATTCTAAGCCACTGTTGTGAGTTGAATTATGGCCCCCCAAAAGATATGTCCAAATCTTAACCTCTGCGGTGTGGCCTTATTTGAAAAAAGGGTCTTTGTGGTTGTAATTAAGAACCTTGAGATGAGATCATCCTGGATTCAAAGTGGGCCTTACATTCAATGACGGATAGTCCTGTTAAGAGAAGGGCAGAGGGAGGTCAGAGACACAGGGACACAGAGAGAAGGCCATGAGGTCACTTTTGCACTTTCAAGCAGAGCTTCCTGGAGCCACTGGAGGAAGCAAGGAGGGTTCTCTTACGGAGCCTTTGGAGGCGGCACAGCCCTGCTCACACCTTGATTTGGGATTTATAAATTCCAGGACTGTGAGAGAATATATTTCTATTATTTCAAGCCACGTAGTTTGTAATAATTTGTTAAGGCGGCCTAGGAAACTAATGCAGTCACCGACATCTCTCCATCCAGCCCCACGTCAGCTCCGCTCCCCAATGGCAACTGCTGTGTGTCTTTTGTGCCCTTCTAGATCTTATATCTGAGTATCTATCATCTATTTCTGATTTTAATTAACATTGAAACTTGAAGGTATTCCATATCAGCACATCAGAACTTCCTCACTCCTTTTTTACCATGTATAGCATTTCATGGTATGTATACACCTTAAAATGATTTAACCAGCCCTCAATTAATAGACATGTAGGTGGTTTTCAATCTGTTGTTGTTTTAAACGATGCTGAAACATTGTACACAGGTTATTTCCACACTTATGAATGATCACGGTAGCATAGTACACTTTTAAAATCACAGAACTAATTTGAATAAATGTTTATGAGGGTCACATCCTCCCCACGCCTCCAGCCAGGCCTGGCCATCTGGCTGTCCATGCTTTCTGCTTCTCCTGGTCTCATTCTGGCTGGAGCTCGCGATCAGAGCCAGCTAAGAGCGATGGCAGCAGCTCACTGGATGCTTGCTGGGCACCGGGCATTATGTGAACTACTTTACTTAATCCCACTTAATCCTCTGTTGGGGAGGGATTAGTATCCCTATTTGTATTTGAAGAAACTGAGGGTCAGAGTGGTTAAGTAATTTGCTTGCCCAAAGTTTACACAGTAAGACTCAAAATCAAGATTCTTGTCCAGGTCTATTACCAGAACCTGGACATGTAATTACTACATACTTAACCTCTCTGTGCCTCAGTTTCTTCGACCATAGTAATGGTGATAATAACAGTGGTAATTTTATAAAGTTGTTTTGCAGGTGGGAGAGGAGCTGGAGGCAGGTCCCGGTGGATGTTTGGGATGAACGGTGTTTCTCAGTGTCGTCCAGAGCCACCCACATTAGCATCCCTTTGCGAGCTTGTTTAACATGCATCTCCCGGGGCCCTTTTCTAGATTTCTTCAAGAGTGGAGCTGGGGATCTAGATACATGTTAAACTGGCATCCAGGTGATTCTGATGCGCATTGAAACTTCAGAATTTCAGGCTCTAGCTTATGTGAGGGGCGTGGGTGTGTGTTTACTGTATCTCTGGAAAGCTCTCCTCTGGCTCTATCGAAAACCTCTCTTCACCTTCTCTCCTCACTCCCCACACACAACTTGTCGTTCTCATTACCCTCGTAGCCAGTAATCTGTGCAAAAATGGTTCCTACATGCCAAACCCAGAAACCTGTGTCTGCTTCTGATTTCTTTTAGCTGGAAAAGAAAACAGTGATCAATGACCCACAAATGATGTGAACCTGTGACCTGGTGTCTTAAAGGTACAGGGACCCATCTAGCCCCTCATGTGAAGATAACCCCAATACCCCTAGGTCCCCACAGTTAGTCTGGTCCCATGAATCTTGAGGCTAGCTCTGATGACCCAACAATGTCTGCACACTAAGTAGGTGGTAAAAATTTAAGTAAACAATATTCATTAACATTATGATCATGTGTGGCATTTTTTATTACTAAATGATCCTGGTACACAGATATTATTCACTTAAATAATCAATCACTGTCAACAAATTACAGGATGCAGAGAATGAAATTAGCAAAATGAACTATGGATGTAAAATGCATTTGAAATTCAATTTAGTGACATTAGCTTTCAATTAGTCTGCCCAACTCTTTGAACATCTTCCATTTGCACAGATTTTTTAAAATAAATGTAATTAACCTTTTTACTGTTTAATTGCTGCTGGGTGCAACAACATCATTATTACATGGCTCCTATTGTTGGGATATGAACTAATTAAAGGATGATTTGGCCTGAGGGCGTCAGGGCAGTCCTGGGGCTGTTTCTGGGGCTTCTACTACTGACTGTGGGCTGGGGAAACAAGAGCGGTCCAGGAGGGGGTGATGGGAGTGCATTTGAGCTGAGGCTTCCCCGTGAGCATCCAATATTGCTGCACTGCCTCTGGCTTCTTGCAAAAATCTTCTCAAGACCCATCTCACATGCCAGATGCTTCGTTCCCTAGTCTACATACAATGGTTTGCAGTCCATGTTTCCGGCCTATTCCCCTGAAAACTCGGCCCCTTCCTCCACTACCTCATTTCCTTTCTTGATTCTCGGACACCTTTGATCCAGTCACTCTGGCTGGAGAGCTAGAGTCCCCTCGGATTCTTGCCGCCCCCTCAGTTCCCACAGGCAGTAAGTCACCCCTTCGTGTCTTCTTCCCATGGCACCTGCCACTCTCTCTAGCTGTCTGTGCCTGTGACTGCCACAAGCAGTGTGGGGTCCTCATCTGCACTCCCTTCTTGTTCCACCGCATTGCTATATACTTGCCTCTGCCCCACAATCCAGCTCGCGCACTTCTGACAACCTTTGACAGACCCAGACTCAAGACCCCACCGCTTTCCATTACCCACAGAGACAAGCCCAAAGCCTCCTGACTGCCTGTCCCAGACTGCCCTTCGCTGTCCACATGGCCTGGCGGGCACAGCCTCACCCACCTCTCCCGCCTCTCCCCCTGCCTGTACCCAGTTTGCCCTTCAAATTGGCCTCCTCCTTGCTTTCAAACAGGCCCTGCACTTTCCTGCCCTCCCTCACATCTTTGCTCATGCCAACCACTCCATCTGGAAAAAATGCTCCTTCCATTCCTCTGTCTTAGTGGAATCTTCCTTACCCGCGGCCCAGCCCAAAGCCCACATCTGCTGGTAAGACTTCCTGGCCACACCTCAGTCTCTAACGATCAGTTCCCTTCAAATGGCTCAAGCACTTACGGGCTGGGATGTTTCTTTTAATCCTTAATAACATACTTTGTGATTTTCCTCTGAGCTCTTAGCTGAATAGCACGTTCTTTGAAAGCAGGGGCGTGCCTTGTGGCCCCTGCTTCTTGCAGGTGGTCTTGCTTAATGGGTAGAGCCGTTCCTAAGCCTTCCCTGAAAATGGATGGCTCCAGTTTCTGTTTCCCATGTTCAGGGCTGTGTAGAGGTGGACAAGCCAGCTGTGGTACGAGCAGGCAGCCTGGGCTTTCCACTGCGCGTGGTGGGCAGGCTGGTAGGATTTCGGTGAGGCAGGCAGGGACCAGCACCACAGCATGCGGATGCACCGCTTTCTCTGCAAAGCTGCCTCCTGTCAGCTGCACCTGAGATAGTCTTGGTTCTGAACCACATTCCTGGCTGAACAGACCCTCCCACCCCCCATTACTTCAGAGCTGTCCCTGCTACAGGGGGAGCTGGGGAGTAGGCAGCAGCTCTGAGGGTTAGCAGATGGATGCAGCCTCTCATCCTCCCTTCGCGAGGGGCCACAGGGAAATAGCTGCATTTAGACATCAGGACTCCTCTATCCCTTAGAGGCTGGGAGCAGAATTCTCCAGGAATCTGTGGAGAAGCTACAGGAATTCTTGGGAATCTTCCCCAAGAATCCTGAAGAGGATGGCCCAGGTAGGTGCTGGCCTTGTCTCTTCTCAGGTCTGAGGGGAGAAGGAAACAGCCTCACTTATCTCGGAGCTACAGCTCCCCTCCCCTCACGTCTAAAAGCCAAACTATTTATCTCTATGTTAGCTATCTACCACTCAGTAGGCTACCAGCTATGTGCCAGGAGCTACGCCAAGTGCTCTTCACATTTATCTCATTTATCTGCACATTCATCTACACATTTATCCCACAGCAACCCTCTGAAGAAAGGTGGTTCCCAGTTCAGAGATGGGAAGTCAGAAGCTGGGAGCAGTTAGCAAACCCAGCTGGTAAGCAGAGCCAGGTCAGGAGCCAGGCTGGGTCTAATACCCGCTTCCAACCACCCTCTGACCTGGCTCCCCGGCCCCCTCCCCAGCAGTTCTGAAACCCGATCTCCTCTGGGAAGCCCCAAACTGCCTAGATCAGGAAATTGCCCCAACTACCCCTCACTTGTTTCCTTACAGCCTGTTTGAAATGACAGGATCCCGTGCTCCTCCTGGCCTGTGTGGTTATGAAATGGGTGGACTGGTGCTCACCTTGCCATGTTCCCCGGGAGCTGAGCTGGCATTTGGGCTAGAGCCAGGTTGCCCACTTCCACAGGCTTCACAGCGAGGGTCAAGTGGGTCTCAGTTCACGGTGGCCACGGAGCTACCTTCTTCCCCGGCTCTCTTGCTCTTAGGGATGCTCTCTGAGGTAAATCAGCAAGGCTGTCTTCCTCCAGGCCTCTTCTTGAATGGAAGTTCTGGCTTAACTTGTGCTAGGGACCTTGGTAAAGAACTTTATCTCCCAGTGCCTCAGTGTCCCCCTCTGTAAAATGAAGGCATCATTCCCTACTTCATTAGTTGAGGTATAAATAAAATAAATGATGCTATAACACCTAGCACTGTGTCTAGCATATTGTGGGTTTTCCGCAAGTGTTGGTTTCTTTCAGATCCCAAATCAGTAACCCAATAACCAAATCAATAACAGGCGGAACTGTGCTTGGGAGGTTGAAGTCCAAGTAATGACCACATCTCAGCAGCACTGCTGATTTTGCAGTTTTATCTTGCCTCCTTTATTCCCCTTCATTTTAGTAATAGTTCCTCTTATTCTGTCTGTGGAAGAGCTTTGAAATTTGGGTTCAGATCCTGCTTCTATCATTTATTGGCTAGGAGGTCTCTCTAGGCCTCCGTTTCCTCATCTCTAAAATGGGAATGATAACATTTATCTCTTGAGTTAGGTGTGAAAATTAAAGGAATGGCGTTGGTCCTGACACAGCACTTAGTAAGAGCTTAGAAATAGCCATTGTCATTGCAATCCTTTTACCTAAAAGGTCTTTCCAAGTCTTGCTGAGATGCACCAAGTCCCTTCTAGGAGCCAATCATTTCTTTTGCATAAGGCACGGTCCACAATACGAGATCCAGAGGGCTGACTTTGTAATTGTGCTCACACGGAGAGCTCGGGGTAAACAAGGATCTGGGGTTACAGTCTCGCTCTGTGTATCCATCGAGACGTTTCCTTCTCACAAGCACTTTTCAAGTTTCGACCTTCAGCTGGAAGAAGTCACAAAATCATAACCAGTGTTCTCAGGCCTTTAAAATGCCTCTGCCAGGAGCACCAGAATCCCACTCTACTTCTCCTCAAACGCTGGTTGGGTCCTTGGGAAGCAGGGGCAGTAAGTGGGTAACTTGCTGTGCTCTCTCAGAGCTCCAGCAGAGCATCCAAGACAAGGGCTCTCAAAGTCACTCGCTGGAGTCGCCTGGGGAGCCCCAGCGCCAGCATTCTGATGGATTAGTTTGGCACCAGCCAGGGAACAGGGATCTTTTAGAAGCTCCCCAGCTCATTCCAATGTGCAACAAAGTTGAAACACCCAAACAGAATGATGCTCTCCAGCCCCTTAAGTGGGACTAGCCTGCCCTACCCTTGCTCTCATCCAGACTAAGCCCACCCTTAACAAGGGGACGGGAGACTGACTCATTCCTTTCTTTACTCAGTCGTGTGTCCGCTAATGATGCCTCCAGGGTCCTTTCCCTGCCCAAATGTGCCCGGTGCCCTGTCTAACACCCACAGCCCCTGTACTTTCCCTTTCATGGCATCCATCACTCTGCAAATCATTTGTTTTTCTTCACAGATGTGAAGTTCTTGAGGGCAAAAGCTGGGCCTTATTCCCAGTGCCTAAAATGTTTAAGTAAGGGAACACGAATGGATGAGTGAACAAACAAACAAACGGATGGAGGAAGTCCAAACTCAGAAAGAGGTGGTATTGCAGAGAGCGTGGGATCTGGGGAAGATTGGTTTGGGCTCAGATCCCAGCTCTGCTATGTTAGTAGCTGTGCTTTAAGCTGTGCTGCTTTACTCAACCTCTCTGAACCTCTTTCCTTATCTGTAAAATGAGGACAGTAAAGTCCTGAAAGTGCTATTGTAAGAAGAAAACGATATAATGCATCTAACGTGCATTGCTTGCTGCCTGGGACATAGTAAATGCCCAGTAAATATTAGCTCTCACTAGAAGGGGCAGGAGGCTGGTATTTGAGCCACTTAGTCATTCAGACTCTCTCCTTCTTACCTAACTCCTCTCGTACTTGCCTCAGGCCTGCGTTCCCCACCTCAAAAAGAAGGTTCCTGGGAAGCTTAGGTGAGCAGGAAGCTCCTTCCTGAGCCCGGAGCCCATCAGTGAGGCAGCTTCCCTAGCCCTCGGTGGGGTGCCAGAGGTGAGCAGTTGCTCTGCCTTTTAACTCCCTTACTGCTTTGTGTCGATTACCAGGCAGGTGGGGGCAGCTGCTGGACTGGGCAGCAGCTGTTGTGGCCTGTCATCCCCCTGCCAGACTCACTCTGAGGGCAAATACATCTCCAGCTAAAGGAAAGCTCAGTGCAGCCTCAGTGGCTGACCTGGTTTTCCTCTGGTTTCCCAAGTGCTTCGGCACTTCCAGCGCTCAGCACACCCAGCGCTGGAGACTGGGAACTGAGGTGCCCTTCTCCAAAGATCAAGTTACAGAGCACATTCTCTGGCTCCACCTTGGAGAACATCAAAGGCTTGATTGAGCAAGAGAAGCTTGCCTGCAAGTGAGGTGCCTGCAGCTGCCTACTGGGTGTGGTTCAAGGGTGACTGGAAAAATCCCTCAAGCCCCAAATATTGTCCTGCTGTAAGGCTGAAACTTCACCATTCGAGACCCAATCTTATCATTTGGAGCGGCTTTCAAAGTGTGGTCCCCCCACAAGTAGCAGCAGCATCTGGGTGCTCCTTAGAAATGCAAATTCCCAGGCCCCACCCCAGACCTTCTGAATCGGGTCTGGGGGAAGGAGTGCCTGAGTTTAACACGGGGACTAGGAGAGCGGAGGGAAGGTCTTGCCTGGCTGGTGCAGTCAGCCTGACCTGGGACGGACTCCTAGTTCTGCCTTCCAGCTGGGCAGCCCAGGGCACACTACTTAATCTCTTCAGCTTTGTTCGATCCACGGTAAACTTCAGATTGTATAACCAATCCCAAAGATGAAATAAGACATATAAAGTACTTGCACGTAGTAAGAGCTTACTGGGTGCTAATATCCTCTCCCCAACCTGCCCCACCTCATTTCCCACAGAGAAGTCTGGGCGGAGTGGCCTGGTGGGGAGAAGGCGGGGCTTTGCGGATGCAGACGGCATGCCGGGACAGAGAAGGAGGCGCAGACACGAGAGGAACTCTCCCCTCCTGGTTTCCTCTGTTTCTCAGGGGCTAGCAGTGCCTTTTGGATTCCTTATGAACATATCTCTTTTTTAATGAACATGTTTCTTTAAAGTTACAAAAAAGAGAGAGGGAGGAGTGAGGACTGAAGCGAAGGGTGTGATCGGGGTGGCTGACAGGTCTCCCCCAGGACGCTCACGGCAGGGACTTGCAGGCGCCAGCAGCACACTGCACTGAGGAGCTGTGAAGGCCTCTGAGACTTACTGGGCAAGAGAGAGCGCAGGGCTGAGCGGCAACGTCTGCTCCAATCTGGGCAGGGGGTGTGGGAAAATGTGCAACCCACATTTACCATCTCTGCGTTAGTAACCTCCGCCCTGAAGGCAAAAGGCAGGCTGTGATTCTGCGTCTACCTGTGGGAGAATGATGGAAGTCATTACCTGGATCTTCAAAGGCTCACGCTGAGAGAAGGACTTAGCCTCTTCATGGAGCACTGTCTCCCAGTATCGTCTGAGGGAGGCTGGAGCTGTCCCCAGTCACCACGCACCTCCTCTTGATCTTCATGATGGAAGCCCTGGGTGTGGACTGGCGAGGACAGTGAGAGAAGAGTGTTCTCTGCCGCAGCACAAGACAGACGTGGGGTGAACCGCACAGATGCTCAAGCCAGTTTTGTCAGGGTGCTGAGGACTAAGGGGCGGGTGGGACCTGGAGGACCCAAGCACCCAGGAGCACCTGAACTCCCATCCCTGGGCTACTCGGGGGGTCAGTTGTGGCTTTGGTGTGTTTCCCAGCTGGCGGTCTCAGAGGCGCACAGGTGTTTTACATTATTAATAAGCCAGGTCTTTTTCTTCCTCTCCCTCCACATCTGCTGAAGCACTTTGAAAAGCAGCGACAGTGAACCTATGCAGAGTGTTTCATGCGTGTTGCCAGGGCGGGCCCGCTGTCCTTAAGATAGCAGGGGCTGGGCCTGGGGCCCAGGGGACTCTGAGGCGACGTGAAAAGGTTGTGACTTTAGTTTCCTTTAAAACTCTAAGGAAAAAAATTAATAGAATAATAAATACAGAACAATTAATTCGGTTGAGATTTTATTTGCCTGTATACCAATGCAATCATAAAGTATAATTTTTAATTTTTTTTTAATGGTAGAAAGGGCCTGCAAAGGCAAAAGTGGTTAAGGTCCAAGGAAATCATAATGCAGCGCTGAAACTTAGGGTTTGGAAGGGATTTGACTGGGGTTTGGAGGCAGAGCTGTGGTCCAACCTCAGACCCCACTGACCCTGTTACCTGGAGCAATCATTCATCCAGGGTGGTGGTTTTCTTGTGGTCCAGTGTCCTAAAGTCAGAAGGGGGCAGAGGGCGCCTCCTCTCCCCTTCTTCTTGGTCTCGGCTCTAAAGAGACTGTGGCCATTCAAACTAAGTATATAAAATGTCATGTTCTCGAACCTAGAGGGAAGGTGGAGACCCACATGCTCTAGAAACGGAGGCCCCAGAGAGGACAGGTGAATGTTTCCATGACACTCCGACATCCACCGGGCAGTCACCATCTGTCCCGCCCCTGAGAAAACATGAGTTAGGGAGAGGCTGGATGAGTTAGCCGGGCCTTTGAGGGGCAGTAGGGCTCCCGGGAAATAGAAGCCTTCACAGAACTGCACAGCTCTGGCTAGAGTGTTACGCTAGCTTCTGGAAGAACCCAGGGGAGCAGAGAGACGGACTGGAAGAAGAAAGGGACGACAGGTGTGAGGCAGGTGGCCACCTGCAGACCAGGTGGTCCTCCTGCTCCTTGGGGTACTTAGGCTGAGATGAAGATCTAAAGCGCTCTGAAAATGGAAGGGACTTTTCAAAAATAGGCTATGGGAGAGTTAGGGGAGAGGAAAAATGGGACAGTTTGATTAGGGCATGCTGTTGCAGGGCGTGATGAAACCTGTTCCTTCTCCCCAAGGAGTCCCCATAAAATCAACGTGAGCCACCCCAGCTCAGGGAATGGAGTTGCCTGTTTTGGCGGCATCACCGACTGCCAAACAAACCAGGCTTGTGTTCCAACAACCCATCTTCCTCACTGCCTTCCTTTTTCCTCCTTCTTGACTGTTTTCCTTCTCTCCTCTCTGCCCTCTATTTCCTTTTCCTTTTTTCTCCTCTCCCTTCCTTTCCTTCCCTCTGGCCCCCTACACCCTACGCCCCCCACCTTCTCCGCTTTTCCTCTGCTTTCTCCCCACACATCACAGTGTGGAGGGAAGTGCGCCCACTGGAGACCTCCCAACCGTGGGGACCCCAAGCAATGGGGTGAGGAAGCCTCCCGGAGAACAGCGGCATCCGTCTTTTTTCTGATGAGTGCAGCTCTAGTGGCTTAGTCTGACTCTGAGACTCAGCCAGGCTTGTCAGTGGCATCACTGATTTCAATACCACTTCTTTTCTTTTCCTCAAGCTCGTTGGTAGAATGGACTGGGAGCAGGGAAATGGAGGCTGTGCTTTTTCCTCAGTCTCTGAGGACAGGCCTCTCGCTATCAGCTGTGTAGAGGTGAGAGAGCTGACTCTGCCCGCCTGGACAGGACGGGGTCAGCAGCCTGGGGACCTTCGCCTGCAGGGGGCGACCAAGAGCCCAGCCTGGCCTCCAGAAGGAAACCCCTGACTCCTGCTCCGCCCATCGCTGGGGGAGGAAAAGAAGGGAATAGCTTAGAAGAAGAGGAAATGCAGGCATCCCCAAAGCTGTTCGGGGTGAGGGTGGGGCACTGGGACAAAGCGTGGGCTGGCAGAGCCCTGTCCACTGCTGAGACCCGCCCCCCGACTCAGGGTTTCTCTCCCGCACAGTTTCAAAGCTTCTGTAATTAAGAATCAAAGAAATGTATGTTCTTATAATCAAAAGCCATTTAAAGAAATTATCAAATGGACAAAATAGTCAAAGTTTTTGAAGAGCTTGCCTATGAAACAAGCGCTCTCAAATCCTACTGGGAAGAACCACACAAGCTTTCTAGAGATACAATTTGAAAATACGGAACCCACAATACATCTTTTGACTCAGCAATTCCACATCTAAGAATTTATCCTAAGAGAATCATGACTACCATAAGGAATTACTTACAAAATTGGCCATTGCAATATTATTATAATAGTAAAAACTTTGAGACTTAGAGTAGTGGAACTAAATTGTGGGACATTTATTCAACGAAATTCTGAACATCCATTACAAATGATTATAGATATGGCTTTATGGACATGGCAGATGTTCATGATATACTGTTTAAATGAAAAAGCTGTTTCCTGAACAGTATGTATATTACGATCCTGCCCTTTAAAGAAAACATATATTTGTAAGTATATTAATTATCCATTACTGCATAACAAAGTACCCTCAAAACTTTGTGCCTTAACACACATTTATTACTTCACAGTCTCTGTGAGTCAGGAATTCGGAAGTGGCGTCTGGCTCACAGTCTCTCAGAAGTTGTAGTCAGAATGTTCCCCACCGTCTTTGAGGGGCTGGAAGACTGCTTCTAAGGCACCTCATCCACAAGGCCTCGTTCTTGCCTCACTGACCTCTCATAGGACAGCTTGAGTATCCTCATGACCTGGCAGCTGGATCCTCCCAGAGCAAGTGACCTAGAGAACAAAACAAAGACCCCAATGTCTTTCATTCGTGATCTACCTCAGAAGTCACACTTTGTCACTTCTGCAATATTGCATTGATTATGCAAGTCAGCCGTATTCAGTGTGGGAGGGACTACACAGCAGCATGAATTCTAGCGGGCAGAGGTCATCAGGGATCATCTTGGAGGCTGTCTACCGCAGTGTTTGTACTATTCAATAGATGGTTTTTGAGTGCCTACTAAGTGTCAGATCCTTGTGGCGCCACACTAAGGGTATACACATAAGAAGAAATCCAACGTGTCCGCTCTCCTGGAATTCTCCTGGAGATCATTCTAGGGGAGGGGGAAGGGAAAGACCCTAAAGAAGGCAGAAAGGTAACCATGAACAGTGACCAGTGAGCAAAGGGAGCATGGGGAGTGGGGGAGGTAATGTCAGAGAAGCAGGCGGGGTCAGATGACGTAGAACCTTGCAGGCCATGTAAGGAGTTTCGATTTTATTTTAAGTGTGATAGAAAGCCACTGACGGGTTTTAAGCAGAGCAATGGCATGCTCTGATTTGTATTTTTAAAAGATCCCCTCTGGAGCAGTGCAGAGAATGCATTCAGGGGCAAAAGTGAAATCAGAGGGACCAGCTAGGAGTTTGTAAGAGTAATCCAGCGACTTTGGCTTAGATGACTACACAAGTAATCCCCATGGTGCAGTGGGACAAGTGGCATTATAGAGGGACGAAGGGTGAGACTGGAGGGTGCAGAGGTGGAGATAGTGACATGAAGCCATTTAGATGAATAACAGGGGGTCAGGGGAGAGAGAAACAGAAGGGGCCCAGGTGCAGGAGGGGCATGGTGGTCGTTGTGGGTTGAATTTCGCCCCCGCCTCTTTGTAGGTGTAAATTAAGATGAGGTCATACTGGAGTTGGGGGGGTGTCCTTAAACCAGAATGATTGGCATCCTTATAAAACAGGAGAAGAGATTGGAGCGAGGTGGGGAGAAAGCCACTCGAGGACAAAAGACTGGCAGCTACCACCAGAAACTAGGAAGAGGCAAGAAAGCATTTCCCCTGCAGGTTTCAAAGGGTGCCTGGCCCTGACAACACCTTGATTTTGCATGTCTAGTCTCCGGAATTGTAAGACAATGCATTTCTGTTGTTTTAAGCTACCAGGTTTGTGGGACTTTGTTACAGCGGCCATAGGAAACTAAGACGGTGATTAAGACACAGATTTTTAAATAGAGGAGATATTAGAGCAAGTTTGTATGCTGCTAGGAATGACCCAGACCTTGGGGGAAAGAGAGCTGGGGTAACAGCCGGGGTGGAGTAACGGGGAGGAGAGAGAGGAGGACACGCTGTTCCACAGAGACCAGGTCCTTGGCAGGTGCATGGCTGCCCAGAGCCTCCAGGAACAAGAGTTGCACCTCTCAAGGAAGGAAGTGGGTTCTGTGTCCAGACCCTTCCACGCTCTGCAAATCCCCAGACACACACGTCCTTGTGGGGTAATGATGCTTTTGCTCCTGGTCTTTATCCAAAGGATCATGACTCTTGTTGGAAGCTGTCCATGCCTGGAGCTTCTCCTCAGTTCCGACCATTCCTTCACACATACACCCCCCTCCAACAGCTCGCTTCGACCCCGTCTCCCATCTTCGTGATGCATACACACTCTTAAGAGCTGGCTGGTGCTTTAAGCTCAGCACCAGGACATACATTGTTTCAAATTGAAAAAAATATTTTTATTGGATATTTAATTTAGGCTCATTGGAGGAAAATTAGGGGTTATATATTAGAAAAAAAAGAAAGAGGAGCTCACCCTAAATTTTGTTTTAATGATATCTACTAAGAATCTGAGAT
>PVJI01029243.1:0-15531 GCA_004026765.1 Micronycteris hirsuta
TGTTTTCTGTTTTCAGTTACAAACACATGGAGCATATTAAATACTAATGGTGCCCTTGTCCAAGGGGGCTACGGCCACAGCAGTGTCTATGACCACAAGACCAGGGCCCTCTACGTTCATGGAGGCTACAAGGCTTTCAGTGCCAATAAATACCGGCTCGCAGACGATCTCTACAGATACGACGTGGACGCCCAGATGTGGTGAGTGTTTTCTCTTGCGCTTTCACTGTAAGGAGTGAATTCTGGCAGTTGCTGAGAAAATGTTGCGCTATATTTTTGTCTTCGGGCCTAGCAGATAGTTGTCTTCAGTGTTACAATGAAATTGGGGGGAAAGCAGAGGTAATAAAGTAGGTAGTATTTATTTTGTTGCATTATTCTATAATTTTATAGTAGGTTGGCAAGAAAATGGTTGGCATTTTTTGAATTGGTTTTTAATTTTCATTCATTCAGTACCACTGTAAAATTTTGGCTCTTCAGAATCCTAAGGAATAAATTACTTTGAGTATGCACTCTTATGATTAAGTAGAATATATCCATTTTGCCTTTTCTCAATGACTGAGGTGTCACCATTGAGGTCAGCTGTTGGCATCCATGGAATCATCAAACAGAAATGGTCTTAGTACCTAAGAGAGCAGAGCGCTCCTCACTCTAAACTGTATATTGGTCTATATAAAGTGTGCTGATTTTAATAAATGTAAAGTAAATTTGAGTCATGAAATAAAGCAGTAGTTTCTCTTCTTGCTTTTCCTATTTACCTCCATACTTGAGCCCATGCTGTGGATATTCATTTTATATTCTACATTTCATTAAAACCGTCATTTTTAGTGGTGGTGTAATACTTTGGTGTGTAAGTGCACTGAGCCTATCCAGTTGGAAATTTTGGTTTCTCGCTTTTGTGTTACTGATAATGCATTGTGCGTAAGCTTCTGTTTGTATTTCACATGATTTCTACCCAGAAACTGCAATTATAAGGTCATAGTTTTTAAAAATTGTATTTTATTGATTATGTTAGTACAGTTGTCTTAATTTTTTCCCCTTTTGCCACCCTCCACCCAGCTCCCCCTACTCCCTCTGGCAATCCTCTAACCATTGTTCATGGCCATGGGTCATGCATATGAGTTCTTTGGCTACTCCATTTCCTACACTGTACTTCACATCCCCCTGGCTATTCTGTAACTACCTACTTGTATTTCTTAATCCCCTCACCTCTCACCCATTCCCCCACATCCATCTCCCAACTGGCAGCTGTCAAAAATGCTCTCTGTATCCACGATTCTGTCTCTGTTCTTGTTTTCTTACTTTGTTTTTTAGATTCAGTTGTTGACAGATTTGTATCTTTTGCCATTTTATTGTTCATATTTTTTATCTTTTTCTTAAATAAGTCCCTTTAACCTTTCATACGATAATGGTTTGGTGATGATGAACTCTTTTAGTTTTTTCTTGTCTGGGAAGCTCTTTATCTGCCCTTCTAAGTGGTATCTTTGCTGGATAGAGTAATCTTGGCTGTAGGTCCCCGGTTATCATGATTTTGAGTATTTCTTGCCGGTCCCTTCTAACTTGCAAAGTTTCTTTTGAGAAATCAGTTGACAGTCTTATAGGAATTCCTCTGTAGGTAATTAACTTCTTTTGTCTTGCTGCTTTTAAGATTCTCTCTTTATCTTTAACCTTTGGCCTTTTAATTATGATATATCTTGGGGTGGGCCTTTTTGCATCCATCTTGTTTGGGTTTCTCTGTGCTTCCCGGACTTGCATGTCTATTTCCTACACCAAATTAAGGAAGCTTTCTTTCATTATTTTTTCAAATAGATTTCTAATTTCTTGTTCTTTCTCTTCTCCTTGTGGCACCCCTATGATGTGAATGTTGGACCTCTTGAAGTTGTCCCAGAGGCTGCTTATACCATCCTCATTTTTTTTTGGATTCTTTTTTCTTCTTCTTGTTTTGTGTGGTTGGCTTTTGCTTCATTATGTTCCAAATCATTGATTTGATTCTCAGCTTCATCCACTCTACTGTTTCCCTGTAAATTGTTCTTTATTTCAATTAGTGTATTCTTTGTTTCTGACTAGATCTTTCTTATGCTTTTTTTATACTGAGTTCACCGGACATCTTTATAACCAGTGTTTTGAACTCTGCATCTGATAGCTTGCTTACCGCTCTTTTTCTGGAGTTTGATCTGTTCTTTCACTTGGGCCATGTTTCTTTGTCTCCTCGTTTTGGCAGTCTGCCTGTGTTTGTTTCTGTGTATTAGGTAGGGCTGCTTTGACTGACTTCATAGTGTGGCCTTATGTAATAGATGTCCTGTAGGGTCTGATGGCACAGCCTCCCCTGTCACTCAAGCTGGGTACTCGAGGTGTGCCTTCTGTGTGGGCTGCGTACACCCTTCTCTTGTAGTTGAGCCTTGGTTGCTGTTGGCAGATCAATGGGAGGGATTTACCCAGGCCAGTCAGCTGCAAGGATTGGCTATGACTAATTATCACCAACTTCCGGCCTCCTTGGAGGGTCAGCTGTGCAGGGGCAGGGTGGTGGTGCTCTGAAGTGGTCTGTAACTGTCCACTAGGTGCGTTGACCCTGAGGTTTTCTGGATGGTACAGGCCAAGATCATCTCCCCCACCCCATTTTGTCTGGGGCCACCCTGCCTGAGCTATAAAGCAACCTGAAATGGCTGTTACTTGTGCTGGACTTGGAGATTCCCAGTCAAAGCCAAACTGTGAATCAAGGCTGGCTGCTTCTAGTGCTGGACCTGAGGCTCACTGAAGCCAGCTGTTGCTTGTTTGAGAGGATTTAGGAAGTTGTGAAGCATGAGCAAAGACCAGTCATTCATATGGGAAAGCAGCTTGTGTGCCCCTGTAAACTGGGTGGCGTGGAGTTTCTGGGGATCTCCAAGGTGGGTCACACAGTGTTAGCCAGGTTGATAGAGTCTGAGACATGGCACCTGCGTGCCAGCTCTGTGGGGGGAGGGTTTAGAAAGGGGATGATGGCCTCTCTTGCTTTGATGCCAGACACTAGTTTCTCCCTGTATGCCACGGGTGCCTTTCAAGCCGCTACCCTGGTGCTGGAGCTCAGAGGGAGCGAGTCTGAGTAGATGAGTCCTTGTGTGGGTTCCTTTAAGAAGAACTGCTTGGAGCTCCAAGCAGTTTCTTCCACCTACTCAATCCTTGCTGAGTTTTTGTAGCCGGAAGTTGTGGGGACTTATCTTCCCGGCACTGGAATCCTGGGTTGGGTGGCCTGATACGGGGCTAGGACTGCTCACTCCTGAGATATCCCTCCCAAATTTTTATCCACCACACGTGGTTGAGGGACCAGCCCGTTCTGCATCTGAGTGCCTCCTACCAGTCTGGATGGATGTGGTGTCTTTAATTCCATAGTTGTCAGACTTCCATTCAACTCGATTTCTGACGGTTCTGAGTGATGGTTCTCCTGTGTTTTGTGTAATTTTGACATGGTCGTGTAAAGAGGCAAGCCATGTCTGCCTCCGCTGCCATCTTGAGCTGATAAATTTTTAAGGCTCTTAATATATTTTGTCAAAATTCTCATAGGTCTTTAAGCTTTTACATGCTTACTGAGTATTGAAAAAGTTATATATAGGGGAAAAATCCAGAAATATTTGCACATTTGGATGTGAAATTAAGAAAATGGTTATGTTATAACCATTCGCATTAGCAAATAGGTAGTAAGTATTGTAAAAAAACTAACCTTGTATTTATTATTTTTAAATCTCAAAAGGACCATTCTGAAGGACAGCCGGTTCTTCCGTTACTTGCACACCGCAGTGTTGGTGAGTGGGACCATGCTGGTATTTGGAGGGAACACGCACAACGACACGTCCATGAGCTATGGTGCCAAGTGCTTTTCTTCGGATTTCATGGCTTATGACATTGGTAAGTGTAATTATTTGCATGTTAATTTTTGAGGATGGATTGAGATAAGTGGGCTCTCTGAGATGGGCTACAGTATCTCATACAGAAGTGTCTTGAGTTGTTTACCACCAAAATTGTATTAAGTTGGTTCCTAGAATCTGATTTCACATTCTTTTAAAAATTTCATGTGATAACATTTGACCAGAAGAGGGCAGTATTTGTTCATGCAAAATAAGTACTGGCCAGTCTCTTGTTATATCATTGGGTGGTCATTTTTGTGCTTGCCACTGAGCTTGTACATTGGGGATTGTAAGTTGCAGTCCTTGGCCTCATAGTGGGGGAGGCAGAGAACTGAGCATACAATATAATTGCAACTCAGAGTGTCCCTTGCTCTAAGATGAATGCACGAGAGTGCCTATGAATAGTCCTTAACACATGGCGGAAAGGGTTATGGTTAGGGGAAGGGCCAGGTCCTGAGGAACGCTGGAAAGTCAGTTAGGTGAAGTCAGGCGGGCTTCTCAGGCAGAGGCAAAAAGACCATGCCTCACTCTTGGGGCCTGTGAGTAGTTTCGGCTGTACGTTAGCTACTCACTGGGGAGGAGTGACTCTAAGTGGAGCTAGAGACCCAGGCAGCTATTGGACTGGTCAGATCTTGAGGAGTTTGGGCCTTTGAAGAACCATAAGCAGTGACAGAATCATGCTTGTGTTTCAGGAAGAGCTTTGTGGCATTGTGGTGAGCAGCTGGCAAGGGGCAAGATGGGAGTTAGGAGGCTCTTGCTGAAGTTCTCAGGAGAGTTTGCACCAAGGCTGTGGAAGTGGCCATGATGACGATAAGGAGATAGATGGGTTTGAGAACCCGAGGAATTTGGGGCTTGTCTGGGGTGTATTTTTTTTTTTTTTAAGATTTTATTTATTTATTTTCAGGGAGACGGGAAGGGAGGGAGATAGAGAGAGAGAGAAACAGCAATGTATGGTTGCCTCTCACATGGCCCTCACTGGGGACCTGGCCTGCAGCCTAGGCATGTGCCCTGACTGGGAATCGAACCGGGACCCTTTGGTTCACAGCCCGCGCTCAATCCACTGAGCTACACCAGCCAGGGCTTGTCTGGGGTGTATTTTGAGAGCGATGAAAGCATCTTGATTCCCAGGTAGCTAATGTGGGCCAGAGTAGATGGTACTTTTTACCAAGGCTGGAAATGGAGGCAAGACACAGGCTCTGGGAGAAGGTGAGTAAAGTGAGTTGCGGAGCATGTTCAGCTGGAGATGACTATGGGATGGAGCAGTGCAGAATCAGTGGGACTCTCCAGTAAGGGGTGAAATTCTGTAGGGAACATGTGTCCTCAGGGGTGAGCAAAGAGCCAGAGGAGAGATGGATAAAGAAGGTGGAAAGAGGATGCAGACTGTGAAAGAATGTCAGAGGCGTGGGAGGAAAGTAAGGCAAGGTTGTCCTGCGGGCGAAATGTTAACCACAGCCACAGAGGGATTAAAGTAAGGCCTGGAGAGTCTTTCAGACTTAGCAACAAAGAGGTTACTTATTACCCTGTACACCTGGAGGAGTAATCCAGGTTGCAGGGGGCTACGAAATGTTGTAAGGGAGATGTACAGTGAATGTTGACTTTTAATTTAAAAAATGTGTCTGTGAGAAGAAAGGGGTGAGCTGAGTACCGTCTTGGGCATGTTTAAATGCTGTGGTCAAAGCCAGGTGCGCTAAGAGGAAGGGGTCTTTTCCACGCTGCGGTTTTCAGGAAGGAAGCAAGCCTCTGTTCTCCGTGTGAGGAAGACCACAGAGTCTGGACTGGTGGGAGTAGGAAATGAAAGCTGTTGTCAAGGTTGAATAAAGGTCTGGACTGAGTGGAAGAACATTTGCTTAGTGAGTGTGAATATCTGAGTATCTCGAAAGCACATAGTGAATGTGAGTTGCATGTGGTTTCCCAGCAAGAGAAGTTGATAGCATGGATCAGAACCAAGGAGAATTAGTAAATCTAAAGAATTGAGGAAAGGAGTTTAAAAAAATTAGATAATTTTGATTTCTTTCTTTTCTTTTTTTTTTTTTTTAGTTTTAATTTTTCACCTGCAATTTCCTATTTTAGATACTGTTTGGACAGGTCAATATAGAGGGGAAAATAATTATGGAACTCATACGTTTTACTTACATAAACTTTGAAAAATATAATACATGCTTAACTTAAAAAATATTGTAGTGAATGAGACCTCAGTGGATTGAGTGCTGGCCTTCGAACTGAAAGGTCGCTGGTTTGATTCCTGGTCATGGCACATGCCCGGGTTGTGGGCCAGGTACCCCAGTTGGGGGTGTGTGAGAGGCAACCAATGAGTATATCTCTCACACATCATTGTTTCTCTCCCTCTCTTTCTCCCTTCCCTTCTCTCTAAAAATAAATAAATAAACTCTTTAAAAAAACAACAACACTGTAGTGGGTGAAATTGATAGGCAACAGAGTGAGTGATGTGGGTATCATGAATGTTGGATGCATTCACTAATTAGAATTGGCATATGGTCCTGCCTTTCTTAATGCCCTGGTATTCTGCTGCAGCATTTTACTTCAGAAATGCTGGCGTGACTAAGAAAAAGTGAGAGGTGCATTTTATGAGGTTGTGTCTGTTGCAGTCTTCTTTCAAAAAAAAAAAAAAGTGCCAGTTCCTATTGATGATGAATGGCAGTCTCATACGACATGTGTTTTTCTTTCTCCGAGCTTGTGACCGCTGGTCAGTGCTTCCCAGACCTGATCTCCACCATGTCAACAGATTTGGCCACTCAGCAGTCTTACACAACAGGTAACTGGAAAAGAAAGTGCTTGCTCCTTTTCTCTTGTGTTTAAAATGAAAATGAAGTAAAATATGAAGACGTGAGATTGGACTTACATATTATTTGCAGGATTTTCTCATCCTGTTAGTTTTTCACAGAATTACGTAGGTATGAATTTCCTGATTTACATTTAAAATATTCGATGTTCATTTGAATTAATTTTAGTGCCGTGTTTGTTGATGTGTTTTCTGTTTGCATGCAGGAGTATATTATGCTTGATGTTGTCTGAATGCATCAGACCACAAAAGTTATATGCAATTACTGTCTTATGCCCTCTGTCATTTGCTGCTGTTTGTGGTACTTAGGTCTGAGTGGTAAGGAGATTTGAAAGAGGAGAGAGGGCATGTCAGATTGGGGGTAACGTAGGGGAACAGAGATGGGGAGATTGCAAAGCTTCGTATAGAACAAGTTTATAGTCTTTGATAATCTGGAGTCTGCATCGCACTGCTCAGAAATGCCCGGCCCAGACCGACAGAACGCTCCGTCGGTCCGCCCCTGGAGACGCTCGCTCCTGTCAGGATACGCCTGTTTCTCACAGTGCACCTGAAAGGTTTTTGATTTGCTAAACAGCCTAAGCATGTTACTCATTGTTCTCATTTTTGTTTCTGCTGTTATTGCTGTTTTTTCTTCACTTTTAAAAAATACAACCACAATACAATCATCACACTTGAAAAAATGAATAGTAATTTAATATCACTCAGTGTTCAATCAATGTTCCAATTTCCCAATTGCCTCATAATTTTTTTCTCATTTTACCATTTATTATTATTTTTTAAGTAATTTTTTACTTTTTAATTACAGTTGACATATAATAGTATAGTAGTTTTGGGTGCACACCTCAGTGATCAGACATTTTACAGTCTTAAGTGATCATCCCAATAAATCTTGTACCCGTCTGACACCATGCATAGTTAATAGAATGTTATTGACTATATTCCCTATGCTGTACTTTACATCCCTATGACTTCTTTAACAACCAATTCGTACTTCTTAATCCCTTTACCTTTCCCACCCATCCCCCCAACACCCCTCTAATCTTGCAGCCATCAAAACGCTCTCCACACCCATGAGTCTGTTTCTGTTCTGCTTGTTTATTTTGTTTTACTAGATTCAGTTGTTGGTACATGTGTATTTGTTGCCATTTTATTGTTCATATTTTCTATCTTTATTTTTCTTCTTAAAAAAGACCCTTTAACATTTCATACAATATTGGTTTGGTGGTAATGAACTCCGTTTGTTTTTTTTTTTTGTCTGGGAAGTTCTTTATACGAGGTCTGTCTGGAAAACATCCAGCCATCGTTAATATAACGAGAACAGTTCACGCCACATTGATGTACCCTGGCAGCCAAGGACAGTGGACTGGAATGCACACGCGTGAAAAATAACGACTTCACTGTACTAGTCAGGGGCAAAGTAGATGCTGTTGAGTGAGCATGTGTACTGTGTGGCCATTGCACTCAAAATGACTGAGCGAATAGAGCAATGAATCTGCATCAGATTTTGCATTAAGCTTGAACATTCCTCCATGGAAACTATTTGGATGATTCAGAAGGCCACAGCTACGGGCATCTGGTGATTGGCAACTTCATCGGGACAATGCGCCTGCTTATGCATCATTGTGCAGTTTTTTTTGCGAAACGTCAAATCACGCAGGTGACTCAGCACCCCTACAGCCCAGATTTGGCCCCCTGCAACTTCTGGCTGTGTCCAAAACTAAAATCAACGTTGAAAAGGGAAGAGATTTCACACTAGTGATGAGATTCAGGAGAATCCGATGGGACTCTGGAGGGGACTGAGGTGTCATTGTCCTATGTACAATGTTTCTTGTATCTTGTATCCTCAGTAAAAGTCTCTATTTTTCATGTTACATGTCTGGATGCCTTCTGGACAGACCTCGTATGTACTGAATGACAACTTTGCCTGGTAGAGTAATCTTGGTTGTAGGTCCTTGCCTTTTTATGAATTTGAATATTTCTTGCCATTCTTCTGGCCTGCAAAGTTTCTGTTTGAGATATCAGCCGATAGTCTTATGGGAGTTCCTTTGAGGGTAAGTAACTGCTTTTCTCTTGCTGCTTTTAACATTATCTCTTTGTCTTTAACTTTCTTCATTTTAATTATGATGTCTTGGTGTGGGTCTCTTTGCGTTCTTCTTGGTTTAGAACTCTGTGCACTTCCTGGACTTGTATTTCTACTCCTTCACCTGCTTAGAGAAGTTTTCTATCACTTTTTCAAAAAAGTTTTCACTTACTGGCCCGGCTGGTGTAGCTCAGTGGATTGAGCACAGGCTGGGAACCAGAGGGTCCTGGTTCGATTCTCAGTCGGGGTACATGCCTGGGTTGCAGGCCAGGTCCCCAGTGAGGGCCATGTGAGAGGCAACCATACATTGCTCTTTCTTCCTCTCTTCTCCTCTCTCTAAAAATAAATAAATAAATAAAATCTTAAAAAAAAAAATTAAAAAAAAAAAGTTTTCACTTACTAACTCTCTTCTCTTTCTAGAAACCCCATGATGAGAATGTTGGTACACTTGAAGTTTCCCAGAGGCTTCTTAGGCTATGTTCATTTGGGGGAGGGAGGGAGCGTTTTTCTTTTTGCTATTCTGATTGGGTATTTTTTGCTTCCTTATATTCCAAATCACTGGTTTGATGCTCAGCTTCATCTTCATCTGAAGATCCCCTGTAAGTTATTCTTTGTTTCAGTTAGTGTATCCTTCATTTCTGACTGGTTCTTTTTTGTTTCCTATGCCCTTTTTCAAGTTGTGGAAGTTCTCATTAAGTTCGTTGAGCATCCTTATTGCCATTGCTTTAAACTTTATCTGGTAGTTTGCTTGCATCATTTTATCTAGTTCTTTTTCTGGAGATTTCTTTCATTTGGGACCCGTTTCTTTGTCTCCACTTCTTGGTTGCTTCCCTGTGTTTCTATGTATTAGGTAGAGCTGCTAGGTCTTCCAGACTTGCTAGACTGCCTTGTGTAGTAGGTGTCCTGTAGGGCCTAGTGGTGCAGCCTATCCAGATTACAGAGTAGCTCACCCATGATTTCTTCTAGTGCATGTGTGGTCTTTTTTTTAAGTGGTTTTTTGATCCATTTGAAATTTATTCTGGTGTGAGAAATGGACTCAGTTTTGTCTTTCCCCATGTTTAATTATCTCCATAACATTTACTAGAAAGTCCATCTCTTCTGCACTAATTTAAGGCACCACTTCACTGTGTACTAAATATTCATGTGCGCTTTTATCTGCTTCTTATTGATGTATACATCATTACACAGTTTTAAGTAGGGAGACTTTATGCTTTTAAAATTATATATATTTATTTTTAATATTTAAGAATATGTAGATTTATGCCCGGCTGGTGTAGCTCAGTGGATTGAGCGTGGGCTGGGAACCAGAGGGTCCCAGTTCGATTCCCAGTCGGGGCACATGCCTGGGTTGTGGGCCAGGTCCCCAGTGAGGGCCTTGTGAGAGGCAGCCATACATTGCTCTTTCTCCCTCCCTTCTCCTCTCTCTAAAATAAATAAAATCTTAAAAAAAAAAAAAAGAATATGTAGATTTAGAATTATGTGTTTAATTTTATTTTTAAGTATATTTTATTGATTATGCTATTCCAGTTGTCCCATTTTTTTCTCCCCTTTATTCCCCTCCACCCTGCACCCCTGTGCCCGTCAGCATTACCCCCCACCTTAGTTCATGTCCATGGGTCGTAAATATAAGTTCTTTGGCTTCTCCATTTCTCATACTATTCTTAACCTCCCCTTGTTTATTTTGTACCTACATTTTATGCTTCTTATTCCCTGTACCTTTTCCCCCATTCTCCCACCTCCCCCTCCCTGCTGATAACCCCCTATGTGATCTCCATTTCTCTGATTTTCTGTTCCTGTTCTAGTTATTTGCTTAGTTTGTTTTTGTTTTTATTTTTTTTCTAGGTTCAGTTGTTGATAGTTGTGAGTTTGTTGTCATTTTACTGTTCACATTTTTGATCATCTTCTTTTTCTTAGAGAATTCCCTTCAACATTTCATATAATAAGGGCTTGGTGATGATGAACTCCTTTCACTTGACTTTGTCTGGGAAGCACTTAATCTGCCCTTCCGTTCTAAATGATAGCTTTGCTGGATAGAGTAATCTTGGATGTAGGTCCTTGCCTTTCATGACCTTGAATACTTCTTTCCAGCCCCTTCTTGCCTGCAAGGTTTCTTTTGAGAAATCAGCTGATTGTCTTATGGGATCTCCTTTGTAGGTAACTGTCTCCTTTTCTCTTGCCGCTTTTAAGATTTTCTCCTTATCTTTAATCTTGGGTAATAGGATTATCATGTGCCTTTGTGTGTGTTTCCTTGGGTCCAACTTCTTTGGGAGTCTCTGAGCTTCTTGGACTTCCTAGAAGTCTATTTCCTTTGCCAGATAGGAGACATTCTCCTTCAGTATTTGTTCAAATAAGTTTTCAATTTCTTGTTCTTCCTCTTCTCCTTCTGGCACTCCTATGATTCAGATGTTGGAACATTTAAAGATGTCCTGGAGGTTCCTAAGCCTCTCCTCATTTTTTTAATTCTTGTTCATTCTTTTCTGGTTGAATGTTTATTTCTTCCTTCTGTTCCAAATCGTTGATTTGAGTCCCAGTTTCCTTCCCTTCACTCTTGGTTCCTTGTATATTTTCCTTTATTCCGCTTTTCATAGCCTTCGTTTTTCCTCTATTTTGCTACCATAGTCCATCATTTCTGTGAGCATCCTGATTACCAGTATTTTGAACTGTGCTTCTGGTAGGTTGGTTATCTCTTCATCACTTAATTCTGTTTTTGGAGTTTTGATCTGTTCTTTCATTTGGGCCATATTTCTTTAGACACAGCTGTTACTGTTGTAAGGGGTGGAGCCTTAGGTATTCGCTAGGGTGGGGCAATCCAGGATGCTGCATCCTGGTGCTGTATGTGGGGGAGGGGTCAGAGAGGAAACAATGCCACTTGCTCAGCTCTTTCAGTCACTTTCTCTGCTACCCACAAGAAAATTGGGCCCTTCTGCTGCTGATTCCCGGGTGGATGGGTTTGTGTACGTTCTAGGACTGCCACGCAACCCCCATAGGTTTTTTTGGTAAGAGGTTTTGAGGCTTTATTTCCCCATACTGGAACCCTGGGTTGCATGGTCTGTCTCGTTCATTCCCCAGTTGTTCCTCCTGGTTTATTCACATGCAAATGTGGACCATCCAGTCTGCCAGCCCCTGCCTTGCCTGCCCTGGTCCTCCAGCTGCCCTCTTCAACTTAGCTGCCTGTCTCTGTTCCTCCTACCAGTCTGAATGAATGTTTCTTCTTTAACTCCTTGGTTGTTGGACTTCCCATACAGTTCGATTTTCTGGCATTTCTGGTCATTTTTTGTTTTTAAATTTGTTGTTGTCCTTCTTTTGGTTGTGCAAGGAGGCAAAGTATATTTATCTACACCTGCATCTGGCCTGGAAGTCCTATGTGTTTAATTTTAAAATACGCTTACTTACCCTGCTGCTAAAATACTCCAGGGAATCATGTTTAAAAGCTACTGTGTTATCATAATAACTTTTTAGTACATGTTGTATAAAGAGTATGTGTATTATTTGAATTATCCAGGTTGGAAAGACTAGCATGATACATTAGAATTTGGGAGGAATGGTGTAAGATTGTTTTTTGAGACCCCGGAAAATAATTTCTTACAGAACTTTCGATATGTGATATTTGTTTGAAGATTGCAAATAGTATATCACGCCTTTGTTTTTATGTTTTCAGTAAACTACTCTTCCTTTTTTTTCTTTTAGCACCATGTATGTATTTGGTGGTTTCAACAGTCTCCTCCTGAGTGACATCCTGGCCTTTACCTCAGAGCAGTGTGAAGCACACCAGAGCGAAGCTGCTTGTCTAGAAGCAGGGCCTGGCGTCCGGTGTGTGTGGGACACAAGGTCATCTCAGTGTATCTCCTGGGAGTTGGCAACAGAAGCACAAGAAGAAAAGTTAAAATCAGAATGTTTTTCCAAAAGAAGTATGTTTTTTTTCCTCTTCTTAAAATATAATTAACTTGAAATCTCATTTTATCTGAATTATGAAGGCACTTAGCATATGTATACTTTTTCGGTTCATGTTATCATCCAAAAATATTCAGTAATAACTTATGCAAAGGTTTTATGGGAAATTGGTTTGTAAGCATCTTTACAATGGGTGGGAACATGCCCCGTGGCTCCTGTAAGCTGTCTGCAAGTCATAGAGACAAAAACCTCCTGAGCATGGCTTAGACTTTGTATCTCAGCTCCAGAACGTGGCTGCACTTTGTTTGAGGAAATGCAATCCAGTGATTTTTGTGTGTGTGGATGGGAATATTCTATATCTGCTCTGTCACAATATGGTAGCTCCTAGGCACGTGTGGCTAAGAAAGCACTTGAAATGAGACTGGTGTGGCTGAAGAATTGAGTTTTTTACTTTAATTAACTTAAAAGCTCCATGTGGCTAGTGGCTGCCATTTTGCCTTGTGCAGTTCTAATGTTAAGGATAAGATGAAGAGGGCCAACCACAAAAGCTATGTTGGGGTCGATTGTTCTCGTCGATAGAGGTGAAGTTGCTACTATCTTCGTGAAGCGCTGTTCTTCTATGGCTCCTCTAGGTCAGCACCGTAGTGATAGCAAGACAGACAGTCGCTGAGGATGAATAGTGAACCCTGCTTCTAAAACTACCTCTTGTGCTTTCCAAGCTTTCTTTCTCTTGCTTACTTAGCTTCTTACCCTTATTCTCTGACATTCAGCACAATGCAAAGTGATATGTGAGAAATTCCACTAAGAATAAGAAAAATGTGCCCTGGCTGCATAGCTCAGTTGGTTAGAGCATCTTCCCAAAATTCCAAGGTTGCGGGTTCAATTCCCAGTCAGGGTACATACAAGAAGCAACCCATGAATGCATAAATAAGTGAACAACAAATTGATGTTTCTCTCTCTTTCTCCCTCCCTTCCTCTCTCTCTAAAAGTCAATAATGAAAAGTTAAAAGAAAAAAGAGTAAAAAAAAAATGTCTCTGTAGAATATTTTTCACTTCAACTAATTTAAAGTATGTTGACTGAATTTCTTAACTATTAGGGCTGGTACAGCAGTTATCATGACAGTTATGGTGGACAGAGGCAACTTTCACTCTTCAGCTGAACGTAAATCCTCAGTGAGGACAGCCAGGCAACCTTTTAGGTTCATTGGTGAGCTGGCGAGTGCTGGAGAACTGAGATGACCAGAACCTGGTAGGGTTAGTCCCTTTTTCCTAAAAGGGATAAAACCAGTGACATAGTTATTTTTTAACCAAATTTAAAAAATTATTTTATTTATTTACTTTTAGAGAGCAGGGAGGGAGAAAGAGAGGGAGAGAAACACCAGTGTGTGAGAGATACATTGATTGGTTGCCTCTCACAAGCCCCCGACTGGGGATTTGGCCCACAGCCCAGGCATGTGCCCTGACCAGGAATCAAACTGGCAGCTTTCGGTCAGCAGGCTGGTTCTCAGTCCACTGAGCCACACCAGCCAGAGCTTAACGTAAAGTTCAAGTTAAATGTGCAAGTTTATAGAATATAATATTCACTTAGCTTAGGTGGTTCAATATGAGCCCATCTTATATGAGTCATGTCAAGTGTTGCCTCCCTGGTTCACTCTGCCTTCTGTTTGGGCTCAGTCCTTGGGGTGATGACCAGGGCAGGAAGAACAAGCCAAGGAGCAGGAAGCTGGAGTCTTTGTGAGAATGGGCCCCACTTTTTCTTATCCATGGATTTCATCATGTGCTATGTCCACGAGTGATTTGACAGATGAGACAATATGGTTGTGCAGCTTCTCTTTCATTGCTAACCTTGACCTGTCTGGGGTCAGTAGGAGATGCAGCAGGTCTGTGTAGTAGCCCAGAAATTCTCAAACTTACACCCTTGGATTTACATACATGTGTACAAAATGCAGCTCAGCCTACTGCCTCCTTTGAGGTTCTGTGGGGCTGCCTACTTCCTGTGCCCAGATTAGCCTTGTGTTTATGTCTGGGAGGAATGGCTTGGTCTCCTACCTTACTTTGTTTGACTCCTGGGGCGCTCCTGGTGTTCATTCTGTGGGAAGTTGATTTTTCTCTTGGGAGCAAAAGTATTTAAAGAACCAGAGCTACTTCCCTCTTATCTTGCTGTTGTTGAATTAAATTAGCTTCTCTTTGTTTTTCACTTTCTGTGTACTGTAGGTGGAGTGGGTACAAAACAGTGTTGTTTTAGATTATTTACTTATTTGTCAATCTATTTTATTTTAACGTGACCTCACCAATGTATTTTCCTGCCAGTTGCGCTCCTCATTTTACTTCGCAACCCCTGTTACTTTTGTTTTGTTTTGTTTTGTTTACCTCAGTCTCATTGTGCTCAGCAGCAGTTGTAATGACCTGTGACTCGTCTTAAGAGGAGCTATCACAGTTGATGAGTTTTTCTTCTCTTCATAGCTCTTGACCATGACAGATGTGACCAGCACACGGATTGTTACAGCTGCACGGCCAACACTAATGACTGCCACTGGTGCAATGACTATTGTGTCCCTAGGAACCACAGCTGCACGGAAGGCCAGGTCAGGGGCCGTTTCTGAGGGATTTCAGAGGATGGAACAATCCAGAGTGGGGTTATGTGTAGATTATAATGTGTGTGGTATAAATACTGGCCCAGAGTTATTTTTAAAACCTTCAGTGTAGATTTGGATTTTATTATTGCTCAGATTTTCTTTTGGGAAGGGATGCTCTATGCATTCTAATATTCCAAAGGTCCTTGTCACCGGATTGACATGTGGTGTTTTAGAAGGAAGAACTAGTGTTTTGAGTAACCCCCCACTCCTTAGGCATGGCTGTGGCTAAACACTGGAGCCTTGGGTGTAA
>PVJI01029244.1:0-15528 GCA_004026765.1 Micronycteris hirsuta
CTTGCAGGCGAGAAGGGGCTGGAAAGAAGTATTCAAAGTCATGAAAGGCAAAGACCTACATCCACGATTACTCTATCCAGCAAAGCTATCATTTTGAATGGAAGGGCAGATAAAGTGCTTTCCAGATGAAGTCAAGTTAAAGGAGATCATCACCACCAAGCCCTTATTATATGAAATATTAAGGGGACTGATCTAAGAAATTGAAGATCAAAAACTGTGAACAGTAAAATGACAAGAAACTCACAACTCTCAACAACTGAATGTAAAAACAAAAACAAACTAAGCACACAACTAGAACAGGAACAGAATCACAGAAATGGAGATCCCATGGAGGGTTATTAGTGGGGAAGGGGAGGAGGGAGAATGGGGGAAAAGGTACAGGGAGTAAGAATAAATGGTAGGTACAAAATAGATAGGGGGAGGTTAAGAATAGTATAGTAAATGGAGAAGCCAAAGAACTGATATGTATGACCCTTAGTATATGTATGGACATGAATGAAGTAAGGAAGAGTAGAATGCTAGCAGGATGGGGGGGTGCAGGGCGGAAGAGAATAAAAGGGAGAAAAAAATGGGACAACTGGAATAGCATAATCAGATATAATATACTTTAAAACAAAAAATATCAAAATGACAATAAAGTTAAATAAAAGAACTGACAGTTAAAATTTGTTTAAATCATTTTTTAAAAGATGTTTTTCTAACAATGGAAGTTTCTTGAAGAAGTTCACCTAAAGGTATTCAAATATAGTTCCTTACTCTGCAACTTTTAATACCTTGCAGAGAGGTATATTTTCTCCATTATGAGAACATTATTCAATTAGCAGAAAGCAGTAATAAACCAAAGAGACTACATACATACTACCTAGTATTTGACTAATATAATACCACAAAAAAAAATTTTATAGTACCCTCATATTACTGAGAGGAAACAAAAATTCAGTTTGTAGTCACCTACTTATTTAAAGGATCTCTGTAGAAATTTTGGTTTTGAAAGTAGACTACAGGTATAAATCTTAGTACCGTATTAAGTTCCCTGTCCTTAGTACTGTATTAAGTTCAGTCCTCTCAACTCCCAACTACATGCTGAATGCTGAAATAAAAGATATTAAAGAGGCATCTTCGCATCAGAGGAGCGACGTGGAGGAACAGACAGTTAAAACAGCACATCACAGGTAGGGGGTAACACAAGGCAGCCTGCAGCATATCAAGATCAAACTTATCAACTGTAAAAACAACAGTAAGTTCAGCCATTTAAAAAATAAGTGAAAGAGCCTGGCTGGTGTGGCTCAATGGATTGAGTGCTGGCCTGCGAACCAAAGTCGCTGGTTCGATTCCCAGTCAGAGCACATTCCTGGGTTGTGGGCCAGGTCCCCAGTGGGGGGTGTGCAACAGGCAACCACACACTGATGTTTCTCTCTTTCTCCTTCCTTTCCCCTTTCTTTAAAAATAAATAAAATCTTAAAAAAAAACTCTTTAAAAAATAAAAATAATAATTTTTAAAACAATAAAAAATAAGAGAAAGAGAAACGAATATTTGAAAAGGTGGACTGGGTTGTGCGGTAATATACATATACAAACAAAAGGCAGCCAGCCCCTCACCAGCTGTTCCCAGCTCTGGGTGTCAGAGCTCAGTTGTCCTTCATTCCCTTCTTTATATAGTACAAGACAGCCCAAGAGACTAGATGCTCTGAAATTCTTCTAACAGTAATTTTTCTTTGGCCTTGGAAAATATTCAACCTCTTTGGGTAAATAATTAAATAAAAGCTAAATTTTCACAGGGAGTCCTGGGTAAATAATACACACACAACTATATTCTGACCCCCAAAACAGAAGAAAATCCAAACTTCTTAGCACTGCTTTCAAAGTCCTTTCTGATCTAACCTCAAGCACAATTGTCTACAAACAGCAATTTCAGGTTCCTTATAGGTATCCTAAGAAATTTTCACATCTTCCTCTCAGTTTCCTGAGCCAAAAATCCTTCCCCCTTCTCTGCCTACTGAAATTATACTTGTCCTTCAATCACAGATTTAAAAGGCCTCTATGACCTATCTATCCATCAATTTTCTCAAGCATATTCACTTTCTTCTAAACTCCCATTGTTTTTCATTTATCTCCATTATTTCATTTTGCTTCACACACAGGAAACTGCTTACCCATACTTGCCCGTTCCTTCCCCACTGCAGTGTAAGCTTCTCAAGGGCAGGGATGCAGGCAATCTGTGACTCGTCCAAGCCCAACAGTCCTTCACAGTTTGTGCTTAATTGTGGAACCAGACTGAATATGAGGTGATGTTAGTGGGCCAACATCAGAAAAGTGAGGTCCTAAATCACTGCTTTTCAAACAGTGGATCAAAATCTAAGGAGTCATGAGATTTATGTAGGGGGCCACTACCAGCATTCAAAAAAACAAAACCAAAATAAACCCCCCTTAAAACACGAAACAGACTAAAAAATACCAGAGGGTATGCATGATACCAGTAAATATAGTTTTGTGAAACTTGATTCTGGTGCTTTTTTGTATTCATATTGTAATACAAAATGTACCTCTTACTGTGAATTGTAATTAAAAATATATTTTAAAACTGCCTGAATATTCTTTCCAAATGTGGGGCTGGAATTGTGCCGCCCATATAGAGCCGTTACTGGACTGCCCGAGTGAAGCACAGAGAGGTCATCTGTATAACTGATCACTGAAGAAAAGAATGACCCTAACTGGCTTCAGCCTAAACCACCACAATATCCTTTGTGCCAGTAATGTCGTCATTTAACAAATGAACTCACCACAGATCATGTTTCCAAAGTACTGTGTAGTGATCACAAGTTATTATACGCATCTGCTTGTCAACTGAGTCTCTCTGCTTATCTACCAGATCATAACAATTATTCCCAAAGAGACTTACCTTAAAAATATAATTATCCTTGACAGCATGGTAACAAAGCCTCACCTGAAAACCCATCAGTGGTGGATGGAAAGAGAACTGTTCTTCACAATAACTTACATGACCCTTCAAGTCTTCGTATTACTAACAAAAGATCTTTTCCGTTCACAGCCATGTTGTGGAAGTGATTTCCAAGGAGAAGATAATGCTATTTTCTTTCTTTCTTTTTTTTTCTGTTCTCAAATTTAGTCTCATTTGTTTGCCACCTCAACTACATATGGAATTAAAAGATTTTCTTTGGGTTACAATTATGACTGTTATGCTCTGTTTGCCAATAACCAACAGATTAAAGATAGCAACAAGTAAGGGCAGAGAATGACTGCTTTGGTTCCCTATCACCCACTTAATTTAACAATAGAAGAGACAAGTAAAGATGTAACACAATTACATTTCACAGTAATAGAACCAAAGCGCAACTGCTATCCAAGCTAACAGAGATGTGACTGACTTTTAAGAATTTTAAGTGACTTATATTTTTGATCATACAAATTCCTTGATCAAAAACCATGATGTCATACCATTTCCAAAAACTACCTAGAAAATCTGAGCCAAATAGAGTAGAATTCAGCTACAATTGAGAAAGTAGATCTTGAGAAAGTACTTAGCAATCAATGTTACATGAATCACACTTAACTTGTGAAAATACTTCTTATGGCAGCAACCTCCTTTTATTCATTTTCAAATTCACATAAAGGAAGAAAAAAAAGAATGCCTACGAGATATTTGTAAGTTATTAAAATTAACTTTCAATATCAAATACATGGTGAAAGGAGACTGGACTTCAGGTGGTGAGCACACAACGCAATATACAGACGATGTGTTATAAAACTGTACACCTGAAACTTACATGTTACTAACCAATGTCACCCCAATAAATTTCATTTTTTATAAAAACTCAATAAATAAATTTATTTACATATGTTATGGCTTTAATTTTTCTTGTGGTTTAATTTTAACAAGGTAAAGTTGATGGATATGTTATCCTACAGCTATGAGGAAAAGGGCAGATACTCTTTGCCTAGCATAAATACGGTATCATAATTTTGAATGGTTGCAAGGCAACCTTAGGAGTCCATGCTTATACAAGACCACAATATCCCAATGCCAAAGAGACGGAACAAACCAGTCAACAGACAATCCTAATCCCTCAAAAATATAGGCAGTACCATATCCATAACCACTGCACACTTAAACCCTCCTAAGGGCACCTCTCAAGAAATCAATCAAGAGCCCTTGGAACTGCTTTAACCTTAGGAAAATTAACCTGAAGTTAAATGTTACTTCACATACTATATAATTAATGGAAAGATATATTTATTTTGGTTCTATTTGTTGAAAGCATCCTTCACTCATTAGCCTCCAGATATATACACATCAAAGGAAGACATTCAATATATGTTACACTGGGGAGAATTACAAGGTGGAAACTAACATTGCTAGTCAAGAAAACATTCCATCTGCAGTAAATTTAGAGCCCAGAGGGCTTGTTCTTAGCCCAGTACCAAGCCCTCCAACATGACTCTTTCCCAAACTGGTCAGTATCTAGTCAGTTTGGAAGGGAGAAAGGACAAACTGAACCATAGTCAATTTAGTTTAACAACTGCTCCAAGAATCAATGAGGGCAGGGCCTTGGTAAAGACTTTAAAATACAAAGAAATTGATGCTCTTCCTTTTGCCCAAGCTTGTACTGCTTTCAATCTCAAGTTACTCTGTTCCTTCACACTTCGAACAGTTGTCCAAACAACTGCAATGTATGAAAACTGGAAGAACATTATTTGTGCAGAGGAGGAAAACATCTAAAATAGGAAAAAGTCTTGGTTAACAAGGCAATTATCAAGGTCCACATATCCACCTATGACTTCATACAAACTACAGCTACATAACAACAATCTACCTATGCCTCACCCTGATCCCACTTGGCACTTAATCAACTTAGCCTTCCTGGGACAACAGAGCTTAACGCAAGGAACTTGGGTGAGAGAGAAAAAAGCTCTAAGGAATGCTGCCTAAAGAACGCTTTGGAAAACTAGTATCAACCTCACCAAGATCAACAAGTAGCGGACACAGATATCCCTGAAGAATCATGTCTGTTTGCTCGCTGATTTACTTCTCTCGCTTGAAAACTAAGGAAAAGAGGCAGACTTTGTTGGAAGAAGGGAAGGAAAGAAACTGTATGCAGCTGACCCCTGAAGGTGGGGGGCTGGGGAACCGACCTCTGTGGATTCGAAAACCCACATTTAACCTTCGACTTGCCAAACACTTAACTTTTCCCTCAGTGTCCTTGGGAGTTTGGCTCCAGGACCCTCCTCCTCCCACAGATGTTAAAATCTGAGGATGCTCAAGTCCCCTGCATAAAATAGTGCAGATCAACGCATGCAGCCGGCCCTCCATATCTGCAGATCCCAACGGCAGAATGAAACAGTACAGGTACTTATTGCATATGAATGGACCTATGCAGTTCAAACCCGAAGCTTCAAAGATTCTGGAAATCAAAATACAGTTGGAAGGTGAGAAACCCATGGCAGGAAGATCATCACAACCTTCCACAGAAAGGTTCTCTAAGTAAAAAGTGTTCTTTTGCCCTGCCCAATAAAAGAAACAAAGTTCTCTACTCGCCACCAAGGATGAGCCAAAATGCAGTTTTTCCCTATGAAAAGGAACAGACAGACCTAGGCTGGAACCTGGGCCTGAGCAAGCCCTGTCCTCGAGGATCACCTGAGGTCTCCTTTATAGTACCCAGTTTACATCTGTACCCTGCTGCAAAAACCACAATAAAGGCAAGAAGCCAGCAACTATGTTAGTTGATATATATAGATATATAGATATATATATATATATGAATGAAATGATCAATCACATTAGCTGTAGTCTTCTACAAAATTATTTTAGTTTAGTTCATTTAGCCACTGCAAAGAAAGACTTAGAACTTTATAATTTTATAATTTTAAATAAATATTTTATTTTTATCCTCACCCGAGGACATGCTTATTGATTTTAGAGAGGAGGAGGGAAGGAAAGAGAGAGGGAAAGAAACATCGATATCAGAAACTTCGATCAGTTGCCTATCACATGCTCCTGGATCAGGGACTGAACCCACAACCTAGACATATGCCTTGACCAGGAATTGAACCCGCAGCCTTTCAAGTCACAGGACAATGCTCCAACCAAGTAAGCCACACTGGCCAGGGCAATAAAAATAAATAAATAAGCTGGATCCAAAGTTGACTCCCAAAAGGAAAGGAAAACGACAATCCCAAGTGATTCTACTGGAAGAAAACGTCAGCCGTAGAATTTGAGTTATTTAGAAAGAAAAGAATTAGGTGCCCCAGTACAAAGCAAAAGGTCACTATTGCATTCTATATCAGAATGCCCTTACCACCAAAAGATTAAGAATATTCTGTTAAAGTAGGACATTAAGAGAAAAAGAAAGCATCTATTTACAGGAAGGACAGGGAAAGTTAGACGAATAGCTCCAAACACTTGATTTTGTGAGCTGCTCTCTTTTGAGGTGGAAGGTAAGAGGAAATAGTGAGTGGATACCACAGAATAAGATCATCAAGGATAAGGGCAGGAGGAGGCATAGGTGAATAAGGACGTATGAGCTCTTCTATGTGCTCATCTTCAAGATCCTATCCTCTTTGATACCTCGAGCAAACCTACTGTTTACTAGAGGAAAACCTGAAGGTAGTGCAAATCATAATTAAAATAACACTTATGGAAAATGAGGACAGCTTCAGGAGCGCACCGAGGGAGAGGGCAGAAAAGTGAGGAAAAAGAATACCCACGACAGGTTCAGTAGGAAGGCGAGAGACGCAGCACTGAGGACTACTGAGAGGGAGATTTCACACACCACCTACCAGCCAACCAGCAACCGCTATATACATCTAAATACGACGTACAAAAACACAAACGTAGCTCCTGGATGAAGGCTGTGGAGGAGGTCTGCACAGAAACCAGAGACAAGGCAGCATCTTGCCCCAGCTTGGAGGGATGCAGTGGGCAAGGAAGGATGAAGGAGTACGCAGGGGGAGGGACTGCAGTAGGCAAGAGGATGGATTATAGCAGCAGAAGGAAGCTAAAAAGAGCAGGAAGGGAAAGCAACCTAGAGGCGAGAAAGAACAGGACAAAAAGTCAAGTGTGGGATCACAGGAGGATAGAGTAGGAGAGGGAATGGCAACAGCATGCCCCAAAACGTGGGGAGGTCCAAGACCCAAGAGGGGGTTGTAACTGTGGACTGAAACAAGTGTGCGTGTGGCGCAGGAGTGAACACAGCGACAACAGGGATGCTCGCAGAGGGCTGTGGTGAAGACACCAGATCCAACATCATGGTGTAATATGGAGACTACTGTGAAGAGAAACTACAGTGTCAAAGGCCCCACCACCACCACACACACACAAAACCCGCATGCCAGAGTCTGCAAAGAAGGTCTACTAGCAGAACGAATACGAAAAGGGAGGGAGGAAGGGGGCACACTGAAGGACAGAAAAATGTATAGAGGTGCTTAGCCGTAAGGAGAGGGTAACCAAGGAAAGAAAAAGGAGTGCAGTGTGGAGGGATGAGGTCTCCGGAAGAAAAGCATTCCACCGGAGGTTCTGCGCACTCGGGCCAGAGGGTAGAGGACGGTCCCCAGGAGCTGAAGGGGTGGTGGGGAACAACTATGCTGCTGCAGATGGGGACTTGGGGAGGACACACGGTGACGGGGTCAGAGAGGGAGATGCCGTCCGTGGGCAGCAGCAGGTTTACCCAGAGCAAAGCGAGGGGCGGCGGGGAACGGTAAGCCAAATGCCCCAGGGGGAGGCAAAGGAGTAGAAAAGACGCCAAAGGAATGCGGGCGGGGGTAACAGCGGTAAGGGCGCAGAGAGAGACATCCACTGAAGACTGAAGGGAGAGAGGTGGGAGGCGCAGCGGGCCGGGGCGTGGGAGGTGAAAGGGTCAGCCCCAGGCGGTGCGAGGCCTGAGGCAGCCAGGGTCCGAGGGGAGGTTCGGGGTTGGGGGAGGTGCGGCCTGAGGGTGACAGGGGTAGAGGGGAGGTGCGCGGACTGGAGAACGGGACGGGACGGGGTAGGGTGGGGTGGCGGGCAGCCGGGATACTCACACCTCCAGAATGCGGTCCCCCTTGCGCACCCCGGCGCGATCGGCCGCCCCCCCGGGCAGCACGGCGCTCACATGCTGCAGCGGCGCGTACAGCTCCCCGTTGATGCTCCGCAGCTGGCCGCCCTCGCTCACTTGGCCCCGCACGTTGAAGCCGTAGCCGGACTCGGACTTGACGATGCGCACGACCCGCGGGCCGCCGCTTCCTCCGCCGTTCCCGGCGCAGTGGAGCCCGGACCCCCCGCCACCGCCGCCACCTCCGTTCCTGTGAGGGGCTGAGGGGTGAATCCCTTCCCCGTCCTCGTCCGCCATCTTGGAGCAGGCGAGCTGTGTCCCCGCCCCCCTACGCCTCCACTGCCGCCCCCTGTGCGCGCTCGCCGGGTCTCGGCAGCGGCGGGGCTCCACCCCCGCCCACCCCCCCACGGGCGCGCACGCACGCTCCGCCGGCTGAGGGGTTGGGGTGGGCCAGGGAGCTGTCGGCGTGGGTAAAGGGATGGCAGGGGGCGGAGGGAAAGTGGATGGTAAGCTGACGGTTGTGCACTGTGGAGGCTCCTGGGAGATGTAGTTCCCGGATCGTGGGGGCCGGGAGGGTGCTGGGGCTGTGCTGAGGTTTCATGACGCAGTTCGGGAGCAACGCCTGCTGGAAGTTGTAGTTTGTCTCTTAAATTCTTAGGTGTTCAGGCAGTTGGGTGGTGAGAGTGTGGCGGACTGATTTAGCTGTCGATGTGGTGCACCTTTTTGTTCCTCTTATTTTATAGCCTTTAAAACAATAATATTAGGACATTAACATTTGTAATTCAGTACAGTCGTAAATTATAACGACTGATTTGCTCTGTACCTTACTTGTTCACATACATTATTTTACTTCATGGCCCCATCAACCTCGTGAGACTACTGGATCATGAATTAGTTTCTCTATTTCACACATTAGGAAACTGAACCTTAGAGTGCCCAAAGTCATCCAGTTATTACGTAACAGGAACTAAGGACCAGTTATGTTTGTGCAACGTTCTTTTCCTGTATTGCAACTACATAAAAACTATGCCCCAGATATACAAAAAAAATACGTATATAGAGGACACTATGATCTCAGTGATTTAAAACTGGATATTAGAGTAGCCATGTAATTTCAGTTAAGCAATGACTTTTGAAGTTCCCTTTATTTTTAATTCATTTTGTTTTCCCCAACAACACAGTAGAATTACTTGGAAATGGCAGCAATTGACGTATTTTCACTAAATACCCAAACACAAACTTAACAGATACTGTGCAGAATGCCTGGCAAAAGCAAGTAAGAAGAGCAAGAGCAAAAATAATGTAAATATCTTAAGGATTAATACTCAAGTCTGGTATTTGATTTTACCCTAGTGGCAGTCCAATAAATTAGTCTGTTACTGTTTCATGGTTGTTGATAAAAGACACAAAATTCTTGGGTCAGAGACAAAGGACTCATAACACGGGAAGCAGCATAAGCTTCATCATGTTTGTGTCAATTCCTCTTGACCCTGAAGTTCCACAGGGATGACAGAAAGGGCTCAGATGAATGCTTTGCCCTTGGTAGATTTACCTCATGGCTAAGGAACGCTGAGCTTTGGGAGCCTGCTGTTTTATAAGAAGCAGTAAGCAAACCTGTTCTTTGCCCTGGAGGAAGACATTACTTCATCCCTCAGTTACTCACTTAAACGCAACCCTAAGAAATGACCCTAGAAAACAGAAGCCTTGCATTCTCGGCATTTGCAGGACGGTGGGTAGAAGCATGAAAGACCCTTGAAGGACCATCAGCCTCAATGTTACCACATGCCAAACACTATGCTAAACCTTTTACATATATAATCTCATTTAATCCTCACAAACCAATAATATCCCTATTTTACAAATGAATAGACAGGCATAGAGAGGTCACACAGCCAGTGAGCAGTGAATCCAGGAGCAGCAATGGGGATACAAAGTTAAAAGACAGGAAAAGTTTTAACTTGCAGAGGTCTGGTGACTTAGAAAAACAAGAAGTCTCCTGAAAAGAATTTGTGAACTATGGAAAGATTTCCAGGAATTGCTCAGGGGAAGGAAAAAAAAACACACAGTAGAATAATAAGGCATCTCATAAAATGAGGGATGAGGATTCAATGTTATTATATTAGAACATAAAAATTACTCAGTGGATTGAGCGCGGGCTGCGAATCAAAGGGTCGCCGGTTTGATTCCCAGTCAGGGCACAGGCCTGGGTGTGGGGCAGGTCCCCCAGTGGGGGCCACGTGAGAGGCAACCACACATTGATGTTTCTCTCCCTCTCTGTCTCCCTCCCTTCCCCTCTCTCTAAAAATAAATAAATAAAATAAAAAAAACATAAAAATTAATGTGACCTTATAACCACCCTAATGAAGGATTTCAATTAGTTGCACAAATATGGGAATTAATAAAAGTTGGAATAAGAATTGTGCTCCAAAATAATGACATTTTGGTTGAACATCAATCATTTGGTTTGAACTTACCCACTAAAGTGCAACATCAGAAAAAGGAAAAAATGAGCTTCCACTAAAAGATTTTTTAAATGTGTTTATTTGACCAAAATGTGCTGACAAAAAAATAGGGTCTCTAATAGTAACTAAGGATTCAAAGATCAGTAAGGTGATATCTATGCACTCCAAGAAGGGCAATGTGACATGGTGACACTTATGTGAATTCACATACTCCTTGATCTAGGGGTTCCACTTTCAGGAGTTCATTCTACTCTCACACTTGCACATGTGTGAAATGACGTTTTTGTGAAGTTAGTAATTGCAGTATTGTTTGTATTCACAAAAGATTGAAAATAACCAATGTTCATGGTTAAAATATGATACATCCCTAACAAAAACTGAATAACTAAATAAAGAATAAAGAAGCTGTTTATACACTGAAATGGAATGGCCACCAGGATACTGTACATAATTAAGTGACAAGGAAGCGCAGCACAGTCTGTAGGACACGATACCATCTTTGTATGAAATGGGGACCATAGATACGTTTGTGTCTGTGGAAGTATTCACAAGAAACTGGTAACTTTGCCTCTGGGGTAGACAACTGGACAGCAGAAATGGGGATGGAGTGGAAGGGAGACTTTTTGTAATTTCTGAATTTTTGGACAGATGAATATATTGCCTATTCTAAAAATAAAATATATAAAGGCATTTAGAAAGGATCAGATTGGAAGGAAAGGTGATCAGAGTGTCTATATCAGAAAATTAGCCCTGGCTGGTGTAGCTCAGTGGATTGAGTGCTGGACTGCGAACCAAAGGGTCGACGGTTTGATTCCCAGTCAGGGAACATGCCTGGGTTGCAGGCCAGGTCCCCAGTAGAGGGCGCGCAAGGGGCAACCACACATTGATGTTTCTCTCCCTGTCTTTCTCTCTCCCTTCCCCTGTCTAAAAATAAATAAGTAAAATCTTAAAAAAAAAAAATAAGACATCAGGATGGGTTTTGAGAGCTCACAATCTAGCAAGAGAGTCAGCAGGGAAAAACACAATTATAATACAGACCCTGGCACTCCTGAGTAATGAGAACTGTGATAGAAACCTACATAGTGACAAGAGTACACATAGGAGGGGTCTTCAAAATGAAACAGCTACCCTGGCTAGTGTAGCTCAGTGGATTGAGCACAGCCCTGTGAACCAAAGGGTCGCTGGTTTGATTCCCAGTCAAGGCACATGCTGAGTTGCGGGCCAGGTCCCCAGTAGGGGATGCACAAGAGGCAACCACACATTGATGTTTCTCTCCCTCTCTTTCTCCCTCCCTTCTCCTCTTAAGCTGAGTAATCATAAATGAGAAGAGCTAGTAAAGCAGAGAAGGATAGCGATGGAAGGGCATTTCTGACAAGGGGAACAGTGTGTTCACACAGAGATGTGGAATAATGTGATATGGTGTGAAAATAGCAAGGAGTTCAGTAGGACTGGAGTAGCAGGAATGGGAGGAAGTCGACAGGGGAGGTGGGCAAGGATCAGATCTGAAGATAATCAATATCATGCCTAGGAGTCTGAATTTCATTCCTGTTAGGCACTTCTAAATGCTTTTAAGCAAAGCAGCGGTATTGCAGTATTATCAAATTTGTGCTTCAGAAAGTTCATTCTGCAGTGAATTTGGAGAACAAAATGAGATGGAAAGACCAGTTAAGAAGCAATTGCAGTGATTCAGATGAGAATTGATGAGATTCAAACTAGGGCAGTGGTGATGGGAGGGGAATTCCCTGGAGAGAAAGGACTAGCCACCACTTAGATCTCAGGGATGAGGGTGGGGAGGAAAGAAATGTCAGGCGATTCCTGACTCGATCTGTGATTTCCCCAAGACCAGGCATGAAAAGGAAGAGAAAGAGGTTTTCCGAGAGGATAATAAGTTCAGTTTTAGGTATGTTGGATTTGAGGGTCCTGCAGGAGATCCAAGACAAAATGATCAGCAATGGGTTGGACGCGTGGGAGAAAGGGGTCTGGGCCAGAACATGGAATTCGAGAGCCATTGGCTCTGGGTTATATGCGGTGGCAGATGAGGGTCCCAAGGCAGCGTGTGCAGTGAGATGAGAGGAGTGCCAAGGCCAGATCCCACAGAATGCCCCTCCCCCCGTTAAGGAGACTTTAAGAGAAAGAGGACCAGGTGAAAGAGGAGCCAGAGAGCTGGGAGACCCAGAGAGAGAGGGGACTTGGAGGGTGGTGAAGCAGCCTTTGGAAATAGAACCTGGAGAGTTAGCAGAGCACTTTTTATCCAAGAGCTTGTTTAGTCCTCACAGTGACAGGTACATAGAAGCATTCACATGAAGCTAGGCTCAGATAACTAGCAGGCCTCAATCATACTGCTAGTTAATAGCAGAACCGAACCTTGAACCCAAATCTTCTGACACCAAGGCCAGGACTCTCTCCACTACACAGCTTCCTTTCAGTTAAAGAAAAACAAGTTTCGCCCTGGCTGGTGTGGCTCAGTGGATTGAGCGCGGGCTGGGAACCAGAGGATCCTGGTTCGATTCCCCATCAGGGCACATGCCTTGGTTGCGGGCCAGGTCCCCGGTGAGGGCCATGTGAGAGGCAACCATACATTAAAAAAAAAAAAAGAAAGAAAGAAAAACAAGTTTCTCCTACCCTTTGTGATGTATGAAGTCAGCACGTTTCAATTACCTTTTTGTGTAGGAATTATTTAGGTGAGAGTCCCCTCTCTGTACCTTTGCTCATGTCCTTTGGTCCTAGATGTTCTGCCTCTTCTCATTCACTCTTTGCTGGTCTAAATTCTACTCATTCTTCATACTCTAGCTTAAAAAGTCTGTACATAAAGCCTCCCATGAGGATTCTAGTTCACTCTGACATTCCTCTTTTCTAAATTCCTTCAGCAAATACACCTTCCAGTGACACCCCCCAACAACGCCTCAGGCATGTCATGTGTAATCCCCTCCCTTGAGTCTGGGCAAGACTTGTGACTTGCTTCTAGGCAATAGAATATGGCAAAGGTGATGATGTGTCACTCACATGATTACAGTCGCATTGCATTATACTCCTTAGCAGAATGGAGCAAGAGAGTCTCCTGCTGGCCTTTAGGAAGAAAGCTGCCATGCTGTGGAACTCCTATGGAAAATCCTCCAGGAAGTGAGAGTTGCCCCCAGATGACAACAAGAAAGAAGGACCCTCAGTCCTACACCTGCAAGAAATTCTGCCCCAAAACACATGAACTTGGAGGAGGATACTGGGCTCCACTAAGGAACACAGCTCAGCCAACACCTTGATGGCAGGATTGCGAGACCCTGCAGACAGCCCAGCTAAACTGAGCCCAGCCCTAGCCAGGTGGCTCAATTGGTTGGAGCACCATCCCATACACCAAAAGGTCATGGGTTCGATTCCAGTCAGGGCACAGGGTTGTGGGTTTGATCCACAGTTGGGGTGCATACAGGAGGCAACTGATGCATGTTCTGCTCTCCCTTTCTCCCTCTCCCCCCCCACCCTGCCTTTTCTTCGCTCCCTAAAGTCAATAAATATATCCTTATGTGAGGATTAAAAAAACAAAACAAAACTGAGCCCAGATTCCTGACCCACACACACTGAGATCATTAATGTGTGCTGTTTTAAGCTGCTAAATTGGTAGTAGTTTGTTATTTGGCAATACAAAACAAATGTAACTCCTGTTGCGGTTATGGTCAGTGCCACTCCATTTAGACCATAATGATTCAATAGTTTTGCTTTTCCAATCCGAGCATCAGCGTCTTGAAAACGAGGAACTTGCCACATGTGACTCGTGCCCTCTCAGTGTATGAGAAGCATAAGTGAAGGAGCTCAACAAATGTAATGGAATGTTAGTCCTGGAAAGGACCATAAAGTGGCTAATCACACCTGCTGCATAGGGACATTGTGGGGATCAAACGAGCTATGTGGAAAACACCTAACATAATGCGTAGCATATAACTTTCGATAATACTTATTTTTTTTAAGATTTTATTTATTTATTTTCAGAGAGAGGAGAAGGGAGGGGAGAAAGAGCAATGTATGATTGCCTCTCACATGGCCCTCATTGGGGACCTGGCCCGCAACCCAGGCATGTGCCCCAACTGGGAATTGAACCAGGACCCTCTGGTTCCCAGCCCGCGCTCAATCCACTGAGCTACACCAGCCAGGCCTTTCAATAATACTTATTAAATAAACATCACTGTCGTGGGGATTTCGTCCCAGCCAAAACTCGTGGGTAACCGTAACCAAATGCGTGAAATAATCTCACACTGGGACACGCCGGGGGAAGGAATCCGGGGCCACGTGGCTTGATTCCTCTCATCCCTATATGTTTTTGGCAGCCCCCGGGACAGCTCAAGTTCTCTATAATGAATCTGCAAAGATCTATTCTCTGCATGTCCCTGCAGGTTCAATATATGCCAGCTGTCTTACTCATCTAAATATTACTCAATTGAATATCACTACTGTGTATGTGGTTAGAAGACAAGCACAAGTTTGGGTGCCAGTTGATGTGACCCGAGAATGGGAAGATCCCCATGGCCTAGTAGCGCTTAATAATGCACTGGCTTCTATACGGGTCAAAAGGTTTGTTGGCACCCTGATTACTTTTATTATCTCTGCAATCATTGTGGCAGCTACTGCTACTGAAGCAACTGCTGCCCTTGTTAATTCAATTCAAACTGCTCATATGGTAGACGCTCTTTTAACCAATACTACTTTAGAAATGATTCAACAGGCCCAGATTGATCAAGAAATCCTGACCCGACTTTCTGCAGTGGAGTCAGCCCTCAGCTGGATCGGGGAACGACAGGATGCGCTCGTGACTTGTCAGCAGCTAACCTGTGACCCTGGCTTCTCCAAGCTATGCGTCACTCCCCTCCTGTGGAATTCCAGCCAGTATACCTGGAGTGACATTCAGCATCGCCTTAGAGGGGCTTTTTCTACTAATCTAAAAGGACAGATTGATAAACTGCAATTGGAATTACATCAGCAATTGCAGGACATGCAACGGCTGTCTAAACAGGAGATATTTGAAAGCCTCCGTGAAC
>PVJI01029245.1:0-15193 GCA_004026765.1 Micronycteris hirsuta
TTTTTTTTTTTTGTCTTGGTGCACCTGTTCTGTAGTAAGGGGCAGAGCCTTAGGTGTTCACTATTGCGGGGCAACCCATGTTGCTGAGCTGTGATGCTGTATGTGGGGAAAGGGTCCGAGAGTGAACAAAGCTACTTGCTCTGCTCTCTGCTGGTTTTTAGTCACTTCCCCTGCTACCCACAATCAAATTGGGTCCTTCTGGTGCTTATTCGCAGGTGGGTGGGATTGTGTACATTCTAGGACCCTGTGGGTCTCTCCAAGAACTCTCCTGTGAGGCTGGGAGTTTCTCTCACCACTGCAACCACCACAGATATTTTCAGTCAGAAGCTTTGAGGCTTTATTTCCCCACCCTGGAACGCTGGGTTGCACGGTCTGTCTCACTCCCCAGTTGTTCCTCTGCTCTGCCAGCCACTGCCTTGCCTGTCCTGGTCCTCCAGCCGCCACCTTGCCATGAGTCCTCTTAGCCCGGCTGCCCATCTCCACCCCGCCTACTGGTCTGGATGATTGTTTCTTCTTTAACTCCTTTGTTGTCGGACTTTCATACAGTTAGATTTTCTGTCAGTTCTGGTTGTTTTTTGTTTTTAAATTTACTGTTATCCTCCTTTTGGTTGTGCGAGGAGGCACAGTGTGTCTACCTATGCCTCCATCTTGGCTGCCCCCCATCTATGTTATTTAAACATCAACTTTCCTCTAATCTGTAGCTTTTCTCTTGCCAGTATCTTATTTTTTATCTTTCTACTTCCTGCCAAATTTCTATATTTTAGTCTTTCCTTTGCCCTCCCAATTGGTTCTCTTCTTTTTTTTTTTCAGTAAACATCTTGAATTTATTATTATTTTTGTTTTATATTATGTATAATTTTTAAAAATCTTTTATTTTTAGGGGGGGGCTGGTGACCTTCTCTAGTAATTGATAAACTCCTTTTAAACAGTTAGCATGCTTCAAATGTGCAGTGGATGCCAGGTCTCCTCCCTGGGACAGAATCAGATGCTATTTTCCTGTCTAAAAAAACCCTTATGACCATTGTTTTGAATTCTGTATCTGGTAGTTTACTCGCCTCCATTTCATTTAGTTCATTTTATGGAGATTGCTCATTTAGGGCAATTCTTTGTCTCCTCATTTTGACTGCCTCCCTATATTTTTTCTATGTATTAGGCAAGGCTGCTATATCTCCTAGATATGGTAGATTGGCATTATGTAGTCTGTTTCCTGTAGGGCCCAGTCACTGGGTACTCTAAGTGCACCTCTACCCCGTGTGGCTGTGTATATTCTCCTCTTGTAGTTGAGCCTTGACTGTTCAGGGGGTAGGGGATTAACCTAAAGCTAATCAGTTGTGAGGACCAACTGCAACTACAGCAAAGAAGCTGCTGTGCAGGGGTCAACACCATGGAATAGGACTCACTTCTGCAATACTTTGGTGACCTCCGAAACTGCCCCTTTTGTGCATCCTTTGTAGAGGTGATTAGATTGTAATACTGTGTCTAAAGTTGACCACTAGGTTTCTTGGCTCTGGAGATGCAAGGTCAGGCATTACTTGTGCCTGGCCCAGCACCACCTGGAAAGAGCTAGAGAGAGATCTACAGATGACTACTAATTGTGTTGGGCTTGGAGGGACCCAGGGAAGGTCAAGATGCCAACTAAGTGTGGCTGCTGTTTTTGCCAGTCTTGGGGCCACTCAGCAAGAGGAAAGAGTAAGTAGAGGCCAGATGCTGCTTGTTTGAGAGATTTTTAGGAAAGTCTGAACAAGAGCTAATGGAGACATTTGGGTGGGCAAAAAGGTTGGGTGGGGTGGAATCTAGGGAATCACCAGAGTGGGGCAAACTGTGAGGCAGGTTGATGGAGACTCAGATATGGCACCCACCTACCAGCTCTGTGTTGGGATGGTTCAGCAAAGGAATAATAACCTCTGCCCATACCTCTATCTTGGAGAATGCTGCCCCTCCTGTTTTCACCCTGATGTCAAACAATTCAGTTCTTCCCCAGGGTCCTGGTCCTTTTCAAGCTTCTGCTCCATGCTGGAGCTCAGAGTGAAAGAGTAGAGTAAGTTGGTGCTTGGGCCTGTTAAGAGGAATACCTGGGACTCTGGAAGCCTTCATCTCAGCCACAATCTCTGCTGGCTTTTACAGCCATGACTCCTGGGGAAGTCTCTCCCCAGTACTGGAATGCTGGGCTGGGATGTCTGGTCTGGGACTGGGACCCCTCATTCCTCAGCAGCTTTTATGTGCCACACATCATGGTAAGACCAACCTGTTCTGCATCTCAATCCTTCCTACCAGTTTCCATGTAGTTTCTCCTTTATATCCTTAGTTATAGGACTTCTGTTTGGCTAGATTTTCTGAATGATGGTTGTTCTATAATTTAGTTGTAATTGTGATTTCTTAAATATCCGCTAACTCACAATTTTTAGAAATTTAACATTAAAGTGTGTAATCATAGTTTTAATTTTATAATTTGTAATACTCGTAGTTGTTGTTGTCCATATGTACCCAAACAGTAATAAACCCATGTATGTTTCTGACTTTAGTTCTTAGTAAAGCAACATATTCCAAATTGGCCTGATTGAAATTTGGACCAAACACATTTCGCCACAGCTCATCAGATATTCCTGTACTATAATTGGAGAAGAAACACGATTGAGATCTAATAGAAACTCTAGCCTCCCTGAGATTCTTTGGCACTTTTCCTGAGCTGGCCTTAAAGTGAGCATGGGCTAGAGAAAATGAAGATCTTGGATCACACCATGTGGTGAGATACACAGGGATAGCCACTATTCCATGCTCCCAAGAAAGCTACAGATTTCTGGCTACCTGATATTGAAGGTTTTCTAAAAATTAGATTTCCTGAATAATGCTTTCAGGCTAAGTGTTAGATACTTAGAAGCACTTAATAAATTCTTGTTGACTAACTGATGAATTGATACCATGTTAACACTAGGAAATGCTCACTAAACATTTCTTTATGAAGGTTGTAATTACACATGATTTAAATCATGCAATAGATTTTCTTTATATGAATAAAATACCTGAGAATTCAAATTAGGCAACAAAATAAATAAAATAGTACTGAATTATAGCCCATGGTATAAAATTAATATCCATATCCATGCTGATGTAAATAAATCATTGAATAAATCATTAAATTTGGGAGAATAGATAAATATACAGAATATCCATCTAATTATATGTAACTCCCATCCCATCCTTTAAGTGTGGGATTGAGACAGTGACTTTATTCTGAAGAGTGTGAAAGGGTTTAGGGTAGGATGCAGAAGGAAGAGTAACTTTGCTGTAGAGTAACCTGGCAAACATTACTTCATCTAGTTAACATCATCAGTGATAAGACATGTTTATAGAGAGATACTTGATATGTGATGAAAATGGCTTTTTACCTCTATGGCCTTTCTCCCCAAAACCTATAATCATTGAAACCATGTAGAAAACATAAAATAAACACAAACTAAAGAAATAAATATGCAAAATATCTGTCCAGCATGCATGTTTTGTCAAGATCATTGAAAACAGGTTCCAGGATGACTGAAGAGTAGCTGGAAGCTCTGCCCATTTGCTTCCAGCCCTGGACCAGTCTTGCAGCTAGACTACAGAGCAATCTGCGTGAAAAACTAGTTGAGTGTGTGTGAGGGCATGTGTGAATAAACATGTACATGGGTGAGTACATAGGCATGTATGTGTGTGTCAATTTGTGTCGGTGCTCAGGAGCTGGAAGTCTGGGTTGTCCTAGAAGACCTCACACAAGGGATATTCCTAGAGCATACATATCAAGAGATAAGGAGTCTGTACAACTGGATCACACAGGACTCCTAACACAGAAGGTCACCTCACAAGATAGAGATCAAAGCAGATCAATCTAATACATAGAAGCAAACATAAAGAGATAATTAAAATGGGGAGACACAGAAACAAGCCCCAAATGAAAGAAAAGGAGGAATCTCTAGAAAAAGAGCTAAAGAAAATCAAGGCATGTAATTTATCAGAAGTAGACTTCAAAGTAATGGTTATAAGAATGTTCACAAAACTTAGTGAGAACTACAAGGAACTTAGTGAGAACTGCATCAGCATGAAAAAGCACATAGAAAACTTGAATAATAACCAGTTGAAAATGAAGAATTTAGTATCAGAAATGAATACACTAGAAGAAAATAAAAGCAGGTTAGATGATGCAGAGGACCAAATCAGTGAGTTGGAAGACAAGGTAGGAAAAAAAAAATACCCAATCAAAGCAATAAAATGAAAAAAGACTCAAGAAGAATGAGGATGTGTAATAGAATTTTGGGACAACATGAAATGTAACAATATCAGCGTCATAGGGATACCAGAAAGAGAAGAACGAGAGCAAGTGGTAGAAAACCTATTTGAAGAAATAATGACACAAAAATTCCCTAATTTGGTTAGGGAGAGAGTCATGAAAATTTAGGAAGCACAAATAGTCCCAGTGAAGATGAAACCAAAGAGACCCACACCAATTAAAATGGCAAAATTTAAAGACAAAAAAGAATCTTAAAGTAGCAAGAGAGAAACATTTAATTTTTGCGCAGGAACTCTGATAAAGCTATCAGCTGATTACTGATCAGAAACACTACAGGACAGTAGAGAATGTCATGAAATATTCCAAGTAATGAAAAGCAAAGACCTGCAACCAAGACTACTCTATCAGCAAGATTCTCACTTAAAATGGAACACAAAATGAAGAGTTTCCCAAATTAAAAAGAAAAAAGTCTAGTGGAGCACAGCTCCACAAAACCAGCATTGCAAGAGATGCTAAAGGGACTGCTTTAAGAAGAATAAGAAGTAGACCTGGCTGGCATAGCTCAGTGGATTGAGCACAGGCCTGAGAACCAAAGGGCTGATGGTTCGATTCCCGGGGCACATGCCTGGGTTACAGGCCAGGTCCCCAGTAGGGGAGCATGTGAGAGGCAACTACACATTGATGTTTCTCTCACTATCTTTCTCCTTCCCTTCCCCTTTCTCTAAAAATGAATAAATAAAATCTTTAAAGAAGAAGTAGAGAGTGAGGAACACAAGTACAAAGGGGAAAAATGGCAATGAATAAGTATCTATCAATAATAACCTTAACTATAAATAAATTAAATGATCTAATCAGAGATATAGAGTAGATGAATGGATAAAAAACACACCCTGAATATATGGTGTTTACAAGAGACCCACCTCAACAAAATATTTACACAAGCTAAAAGTGGGGGGATGGATAAAAATTCCATCCCTTCATTTCATGCAAATGGACATGAAAAAAAGTTGGGGTAGCAATACTTATATCAGACAAAATATGTTTCAAAACAAGGACCACAACACAGACAAAGAAGGCCACTACATAATACTTAAGGTAGCAGTCCAACAAGAAGATGTAAGTTTTATAAACATATATGCACCTAATGTAGGAACACCTAAATATGAGTATATAAAGAAATTCTTGGAGGACTTTAAGAAAGAGGTTGACAGCGATACAGACATTGTAGTGAATTTTAAAACCCACTGTCAACAATAGACAGATCTTCCAGACAAAAATTCAACAAGAATATAGCAGCATTAAATGACACACTAGATCAAATAGACTTAATTGATATTTACAGAATATTTCATCCCAAAGAAGCAAAATATACATTCTTCTCAAATGCACATGGCTCATGTTCAAAGATAGGCCACAAGGTAGGACAGAAAAGAAGTCTTAACAAATTCAAGAAAATTAAATTCATATCAAGCATCTTCTTGGATTACAATGGTTTGAAACTAAAAATCAAGCAAACAAAAGCATTCAAATACATGAAGGTTAAATAACATGTTATTAAATCATGAATGGGTTAACAATGAGATCAAGGAAGAAATCAAAAAGCACCTGGAAGCAAATGAAAATGAACACACAACATCCCCAAACTATGGGACACAGCAAAAACAGTCCTGATGAGGAAGTTCATTGCATAACAGGTCTACCTAAAGAAGGTAGAAAAATCTCCAATAAACAATCTAAATGTACACCTAACAAAAACTAGAGAAAAAACAACAAAGCTCAGAGGGAATAGAAAGAAGGAAATAATCAAGATAATAGCAGAATTAAGTGACCCAGAGACAGGGAAAAAAAAAAAACAACAAATCAAAGGATCAATGAATCCAGGAGCTAATTCTTTGAAAAGATAAACAAAAGTGACAAACCCTTAACCAGATCCATCAAAAAAAAAAAGAGAGGACCCAAAATAAATAATATTAAAAATGAAAGAGGAGAAGTAACAAGTGATACAACAGAAATACAAAGATTATAAGAAATTACCATGAACAACTATATGCCAAGAATTGGAAAACCTAAGTGAAATGGATAAATTTCTAGCAACATATGAACTTTCAAAACTGAATCAGGAAGAAGCAGAAAATCTGAATAGACTGATAACAACTAGTGAAATTGAAGTAGTAGTCAAAAAACCCCTGGCACAAAAAACCCTGGACCAGATGTCTTCATAAGCAAATGTTACCATCTATTCAAAGAAGAACTAACACTTATCCCTCTCAAACCATTCTAAAAATATCAAAGGTGAGTGAAGACTCTCAAACTGGTCTTTTTAGGAGACCAGTATTAACCTAATCCCCAAACCAGGCAAAGAAAGAAACACAAGCCAATAAGAAAGAAAACTACAAGCCAATATCTCATGAATATAGGAGCTAAAATCATCAACAAAATACTGGCAAACCAAATCCAGCAATACATTAAGATCATACACCATGATCAAGTGAGATTTATTCCAGGAATACAAGGATGGTACAATGTTCGCAAATCAAGTATGATACACTACATAAACAAAATGAAGGACAAAAATCACATAATCATATCAACAGATGCAGAAAAAAACGTTTGATAAGGTACAACACCCATTTATGATAGAAACACTCAGCAAATTGGGAAGAGAGACAGCATACCTCAACACAATAAAGGCTATATAGGGAAAACCTAATGCCAACATCATACTCAAGCAAAAATTAAAAGCGCTTTCCTTAAGATCAGGAAATAGACACAGGTGTCCACCTTTACCACTCTTATTCAGCATAGTATTGGAATCCCTAACCACAGCAAGAAGAAATAAAAGTCATCAAAATTGGAAAGGGGGAAGTAAAACTGTCATTTGCAGATGACATGATAACGTACATAGAAAACCCTATACGCTGTACCAAAAAGACCATTCAACCTAATAAGTGAATTTGGCAGAGTAGTTGATACAAAGTAATATTCAGAAACTGATGGCATTTTGTATACCAACAATGAACTATCAGAATGAGAAACTAACAATAAAAATCCCATTTACTACAGTAACAACAACAAAATACCTCGGAATAAATTTTACCAAAGAAGTAAAAGACCTGTACTTGGAAAACTATGCAACGCTGAGGAAAGAAATTAAGGAAGATGCAAATAAATGGAAGCATATACTGTGTTCGTGGATTAGAAGAATTAGCATCATTAAAATGTCCACATTATCCAAAGCAAGCTATAGATTCAAAGCAATTCTTACTAAAATACCAAATGGTATATTTCACAGATCTAGAACAAACATTCCAAAAATTTATACTGAACTGTAAATGACCCCAAATAGCCTCAACAATCTTGAGAAAGAAGAACAAAGTTGGAGGGATCACAATACCTGATATCAAAATATACTATAAGGTCGCTGTGATCAAAACAGCCTGGCACTGGCATAAAAACAGGCACACAGATCGATGCAACAGAATAGACAACCCAGGAATAAACCCTGGGTCTCTGTCCTCTACCATCCTGACCACAGTGATGTAAGCTATTTACTCTCTGGTCAGCGAGGAGAGGTATAAACCATTTATTCTCAACTGCCCTTTGTTAGGGAAGATAAGGTTTTGCGATTCACAAGCTGGCTGTAAATTGGTCAAATTGTTTGGCCTTGTTTAAGTGTATGGTCTCTGTTTCCCCATTTCACTTGCCCAGGAATTTTCCTAGCTTCTTAATATCCCACCTCAGAATGTGCTCCCTCTTTCTGGCTGCATTTTTTGCCGTTTGCTCCTACCCAAGAGCATACTCTTGGTTGTCTAAGTTGCCCATACAGGAGATACAGAAAAATCACCTTTAAGTGAGGCTTTCTAATATGATCACTGGAAGGAACTGGAGAGCACTATGCTAAGTGAAATAAGCCAGGCAGTCAGGGACAAATACCATATGATGTCACCTTAAACTGGAACATTATCAACAAAAGAAAAAAAAAGGAAATTATCACCAGAGACATTGAAATGAAGAGCAATCTAACACTAGCCAGGGGGGAGGGGCGGGGGGGTTTTCAGGAACTACTATAAAGGACACATGGACAAAACCAAGGGGGAGGGTGGAAGCAAGGGAGGGAGGTGGGATTGGCTGGGGTGGAGGGGGGGAGCGTTAATGCGGACAACTATAATTGAACAACAGTAAAGTAATTTTAAAAAATCACTGGAACCACAAAACAGCCATCTGTGTTTTGCTTGCCTTTTATAATTGAAATCAGAAGCCAAAGGAAAAGTCAATGTAAAGAGCCTTCATTTACTCTGCATAGGTACTTGCAGGTTAGTTAATTCTAGCTGCTTTTCATGGGCTTTTTGTTTCATTCTATTTCCTCCCATAAGCTACAACAAAAAGCCTTTCCTTACACTCTTAGTGTTCAAAACAACAACGGACTTTGTACAGCTTAACCATTAATTTGATACTGCTCTGTAAACTTCACCTTTCATTTTCTTAATGCGTATAACCGGTTATCCTGGTTGACTGAAACCACATAGAGGGTGAAACTTCCACTAACCAATTACTGTAGAAACGAAATCTGGACCACCAGCTCCTCAAGACAATTACCTAGTAAGTGATTTATCAGCTGTCTTTAAAGTGCTGATATTTTGTATAAAACTAAATTTAATAATCAAAAATTAAAGAATGAGAACTGGGAAATTCTACTATGGATATTTTGCCTTAAAAGGGGAATTATTTGGGAATTATTGGGTCCTGATTTCCTATCATAAATGGACAGGATTATATTTCATATCTAAAATCATGCTGAGGTAGTCTGCTCTACTAATTTTAACTTTATAAAACTAAATATACTTTTAAAAGTTTTTAGTCTTTTATCTTCTCAGCATTTCTATTTAGTTTAAAAGAATATTCTTGTAAAAACCACTGCTAGAATGAGTTCTTAAAAATTCTCTTTGTGGAACATAAAAATCAGATTTTGCCCAAAATGATTTTCATAAGACTGCTCTTGAGTATGTCTCAAGATTCTCAAAAAAAAAAAAAATATATATATATATATATAGTACCTATATATTCTAGAAAATACATTCTCCACCAATCAGTGTTTTATCTTCTATTTCAAAAGTATTTTAACTGCATGGATTATTTTTCACTTCAGTGTTTATTCAATTTTTTTAATCATTAAATCAGAGAACCACTTTAGTGATATATTCTTCAAATTTGTAAAAATTAATTACTGCCTCAAGGGTTTTGAAACAAGATTTGAGTTATTTTATTTTTTTACATGCATTATCCTATTGTCACTTCTATGAATGACCATTTTCATATGGGCTTGTTTATATCCCTTTATCTTTTTCTTTGGGTTCATTGTCAAAGATATATGCTAAGAACAATGCATCAGTACAGAAAGTCCTGATAAATGAAGATTCATGTAGTACAGTTGATTATATTATTGTAGTATTAAAGACACTTAACATTTTAACAACAAACAAAAAAGACAGTACGTTTTAATTCAAATATTTATTTTCAAATGAATTTTATCGATTATGCTATTACAGTTGTCCCATTTATTTTCTCCCCTCTATCCCTCTCCACCCTGCACCCCCCTTCCCACCAGCATTTCACCCCTTAGTTCATGTCCATGGGTCGTACATGTAAGTTCTTTCTTTCATAATATATATTATTTTGTTTTATTTATTTTTAATGATGCCACAATGTCACAGAAATGTTTTATTTCAGAATGTTTATTTTTTATAAACAATGTTTATAAAAATATTGTATTTATTTATATCATATGAAATAGCCTTTTGGCATCTGAAATTGATATTAAATAATATCCAAACAACACATATACTTTGAACATTAACAAACAATAAATTTTGGAGAAAATATCACATAGAAAAGTTGAATGTGTGTGTGTGTGTCCCATACCATGTTTTTTTAAATTTCTTATGTATATTTTATTGCTATTACATGCTCTTCATGCTGTTACAGTTGTCCCATTATTTTTCCTCCCCTTAATTCTCCTTCACCCAGTACCCCCATTCCCTCTAGCATTCTCCCCCTTAGATCGTTTCTATAGGTCATACATATAAGTTCTTTGGCTTCTCAATTTTCTATACTACTTCTTAACCTCCTCCTATTTTGTACTTACCAATTATGCTTTTAATTTCCTGAACCTTTTCCCCCATCTTCTCCTTTCCCCATCCATGCTGATATCCCTCCATGTGATCTTCATTTCTATCATTCTGTTCCTGTTATAGTTGTTTCCTTACTTTGTTTTTGTTTTTGGTTTTTAGGTTCAGTTGTTGATAGTTGTGAGTTTGTTGTCATTTTATTGTTCATTGTTTTGATCATCTTCTTTTTATTAGATAAGTCCCTTTAACATTTTATGTAATAAGGGCTTGATGATGATGAACTCCTTTAACTTGACCTTATCTGGGAAGCACTTTATCTGCCCTCCCATTCTAAATGATAGCTTTGCTGGATAGAATAATCTTGGTTATAGGTCCTTGCTCTTCCTTACTTCGAATACTTCTTTCTAGTCCCTTCTTGCCTGCAAGATTTCTTTTGAGAAATCAGCTGATAGTCTTATGGGAACTCTTTTGTAGGTAACTCTCTCCTTTTCTCTTGCTGCTTTTAAGATTCTCTTCTTATCTTTAATTTTGGGTAATTTAATTATGATATTGTCTTGGTGTGTTCCTCCTTGGGTCCAGCTTCCTTGGGACTCTTTTAGTGTACTAGAGTTGTATGTCTATTTCTTTCACCATATCGGGGAAGTTTTCCTTCATTAATTTTTCAAATAAGTTTTCAGTTTCTTGGTCTCCTTCTTCGGGCAACCCTGTGATTTGGCTTTGAACACTTAAATTTGTCCCAGAGGTTCCTAAGCCTTTCCTCATCTTTTTTGAATTCTTGTTTCTTCATACTGTTCTGGTCTAAGGTTCATTTCTTCTTTTGTTCCAAATTGTTGATTTGAGTCCTGGCTTCCTTCCCTTCACTGTTGATTCCCTGTATATTTTTCTTTATTTCACTCTTCATAGCCTTCACTTCTTCCTCTATTTTTTCATCTGTACTCAATCATTTCTGTGAGTATCCTGATTACAGTGTTTTGAACTCTGCATCTAATAAGTTGGCTGTCTTGCCATTGCTTAGTTCTTTTTATGGAGTTTTGATCTGTCCTTTCATTTGGGCCATATTTCTTCATCTGAGCGTACCAGTTATGCTGTGAGGGGTGAAGACTTAGGCATTTGCTAGGGTGGTGCCACCCACTTCACTGCATTGTGGCCCATTCTGGATGAATGTTTCTTCTTTAATACCTTGGTTGACAGAGTTACATACAGTTTCATTTTCTGGTAGCTTTGATTGTTTTTTGTTTTAAAATTTCTTGTTTTCCTTCTATTGGTTGTGTAAGGAAACAAAGCATATCAACCTATGACTCCATCTTTGTCAGAAGTCTCTAAATTCAAACATGTTTTAAATGGACCTTCTCAAGTAAGTGATTTTATTCCTATCCACGACTGTAGACATTTCCAAAACATAACATCTGAGTTCCCTAAAAAAATAACTTATATAAAGCAGTGACATACATAGCACAAAATAGTTGAGGGGGGACTAGGGAAACTTAATAATTAAAATGTAAACATGAAAAATGGATGGAATAAAAGTACCTACTTATTTCTACTTAAGATGTCATGTGATAATATTTTACAATGTCCTGTGGGTCAATGTATGCATGTGTATATGTCCATATAATGTACACATATACAATATATTCTCTTTCCCACACATATACATACACAGATAATATTTGCAATTCATTTTAGGGTAATTCTAATATACCAGTTTATATAGTTGTTTGAATCATGTTTGGATATGCTTTCTACACAAAATAGGACAGAGTGCAGGAAATAAAAATGTTGGTTTGGTATGATTGAGATTGCTTTGTTTAACTGTATACTTTGATGCATAATTTTCTTCACTAGTTGTTCTCTGAAGAGCTGAGTCACTGTGGTTTTCATTAGGGTACTTGGTAATGGATCACACACTCAGTGTCATCCTAGGGGAGTCACTCTAAATCTGAAAAGAATTTAAGAAAATTTCCCCCATTTTGCAATCATCCCTAGATTGCCTGGTTGATTACTCAAGTTCTTATTATTAGGAGTATTCTTGGAAATACTGTCCATATCTCCTGAGCCTAAAGAGCCATTCATGTGATGTGACTCCATTCCTCCTAATCCACCCCCACGCCCATCTGAAACAGGGGCCATTGGAAAATTAAGTCTGTTAGGTCCAGGAGGTACTTCATTCATTAAAATATACATGTTGTCTCTGGAGGTGGTTGAAACTGCTAGACTAGGCATGAGGACCTACCTAATTCCCAAGAGATGCCGAGGAGTATGGTATTGAATTGGCATTTGTTGGGTTTGGGCAAGGTCTACCACTACCTGGGCTCATGTTCATTCCAGGCATTCCAGGGCCAACTAAAACATTCAGTTGTGATCTCATTGCACCTGCATAGTTCTGTGGTCCTAAAGGCACCATTCCTCTAGGAGAAGTCATTCTCTGCATTGGCCCACCCATATTTGGATATCCCTATTTTTGAGTTGGGTCCCTTCCACTGGGAAGTAAAAGCTGACTCCCTGGGACACCTCCAAGTGACTGGTTAGGTACCCTCAGTGGGGGTCTTGGACCGCCAGGGTATGGAGGTGACATAAAAGGCTAAAAGAACCCTGGTATGCCATATCCTGAGGGATTGTTTCCTAGCCCTGGACTGGGAGCTGCAGTACAGCAAAGGTGAGAGTAACAGCACACCACCCTGTCCAAAAGCCAGGCACAGGAGAAGTGAGCGCTCCACATATATGAATATTGCTCCATGTTGGAGCTCAGAAATTGGCTCAAACATTCTTATCAGTGGTAAGATGGGAAAAAACATGACAAAGGGGGAACCACCAGGATTCTTACATCTTTGGTGGTGTGTATTTCGGGATCTCTACTGTGCAACTCCAAAAAAGAAGGGAAACATAAACACTCAAGTGAAACAAAAGCTTTCCATAAATTCAAATATTTTTAACTATAATTCTAGTAATCAGTAAGTCAGTATTTAGGCTAATGCCTGTGACCAATCAATATAACTTTTTCCCCAATGGATAAATGCTTCTCTATTATTATTATTAAAAATAAATAAATATTTCCTCACATACATGAACATTTACATATTTGAAATTTATTAGCGAATATTTTGAAAATGTTCCAAAATTGTGTTTTTAATGGTATATAGATTTGTTAGCTATTACCATGTAAATGCTGTACTTGACTTAAATCATTACATATCCATTTTAAAATCCAAACAATATACAGTTGAAGGCTTATATGTCATTGGATATCTAAGTTTCCAGAAAAACTAAACGTTTTTATGTGGTTAACAAAAGTTCATTTTGGGTCACCATACTCATTTAGTACTTCAGGATGGCCCACAGCATTTAAAGCGCATTTTCAACACCAATTCGATTCTTTGAATTCCCTGGAATGTTAGCAAATTATACCTTTGTTCACTGCACCTGAGAGCAATGGTCTTGCATTCTGGAATTTGATACAAATAGCTGTGAAAGAGTCCTTGAAACTGATTTCAAAAGCTGATAGTTTTCTCAAGTTAGCAGAAATTAGCAATACTTTTAGTTTATATAAATACCATTATTTCTCAAAAACACTGCATTTTGTCTCCTATCCTCAAAAGAAACTCATGCTATAAAAGTTACTGTACTCACAGAAGTTAAAGATGAGCAAGAAAGGAGGAAAAATTTTAAAAGAGAATAATGAGATACCTCTATTAATAAAAGTACTCATATTAATTTAAAATCAAAACTACATAAATATATATGGTATTTATATGTATATACATACATGCATACGGATGTTTTTAAAGTTTAAATTGAGAAACAGATAACAGATACAGGCAAAAAAAAGAACAATACTATTGACTCATAAGATAAAATCAAAAGGGTTAAGTGGTAGAAAGGTGAATCTATGGTAGTGAATATTATGTTGCATAATAAATACAATCTGTCAAAAGTTTATGTTTTGAGTAGCTTATTTTCAAAGTAAAAAAAACAATTCACATACTATATGTAAAAAGTTTTGAGAAAAATTAGTAGAAATATGCAGAGGAAGATCTTATACAATAAAAATCTATTCAACAGATTATTTAAAAGATTTTAAAATATATTGATATTGACAAACCCAGAGCCAATATCTTATTTGATGGGCAAAAACCAAAAGGATTTCCCTTACCAATATGAACAAAACAGGGATGTTTGCTTTCACCACTCTTATTCAACATAGTACTGAAGATGTAGCCACAACAACCAGATAAGAAGAAATAAAAGGTATCCCAATTGAAAAGGAAGAAGTAAAACTCATCATTTTCAGATGACAAGATACTGTATATAGAGAACCCTAAAGATGCCACCAAAAAACTGTTAGAACTAATAAATGAATTCAGTAAAATAGCTGGATACAAAATAAATACGTAGAAAAGAGTTGCATTTGAATACACCAATAATGAACTATCATAAAGGGAAACTTAGAAAATAATCCCATTCACAATGCATCCAAAAACACAAAAAATATTAAAAAACCTTGGAATAAATTTAACCAAGGAAGCAAAAGAGATATACTCATAAAATTATAAGACACTGAAGAAGGAAATTGAAGAAGATACAAATAAGTGAAAGCACATACTATGTACATGGAGAGGAAGAGTTAACGTCATCAAATTGTCCATACTACCCAAAGCGATCTATAGATGCAAGGCCATTACTACCCAGATACCAATTCCGTATTTCACAGACCTAGAATACATATGCCAAAAATCTATATGAAACCACAAAAAACCCCAAATAGCAACAACAATCTTAATAAGAACAAAGTTGGAGGAATCATGCTACC
>PVJI01029246.1:0-15532 GCA_004026765.1 Micronycteris hirsuta
AAAATTTGTCAACCATCTTTTTGTTAAAATGATCTAGAAATAAACCCACAATACAATTACATATCCAGAAATACCATTAGGTTTTCTAAAAGTACATCAATATATTTAGAATATGAGCTCAACATTTCTGTGCATACGCTCACATAGATCCTTTTTTTCTATGGACAGCATGACGTAGTGGAAAGAATATGAAATTCTGGAACTAGAAGAACTGGGCATGAATCCCAGACTCTGCGCGACCAGCTGTGTGACCTTGGGTAAGTCACTCAAGCCATCTGAGACTTGTTTTTCTTGCCTGTAAAATGAAAAATAAGAGATACCAACCTTCTGGGTTGGATGTGCAGATTAAATGATTAATATAGGAGTATGTGAAAGTACTTAGTAAATTGTAAAGCAGCATGCAAAAGATAGGTATTTTATTTCAGATTAACTTAAATATTGCTTGAACAAAACAAAATACTGTTAATGCCTATAGTAGCTCTAGCTCTATCTAGAAAAGTTTTCTTTGGAGAAAGCTTTTAATTAGAAAACTGTAAATGGGTTTATAATCTTTTTAAAAATCATTATATGTTTGAATCATTCGATTAAGAAAAAGATATAAGATTTTTTTAAGGGAACCCCCTTGAAGCTGAATCATTTTACCCTGACCTCAACTTTGGTCCTATCCCCACATTCTGGAACCAGTCTTGACCTTCTTTAGAAAAGCCCCTTTGAGCTGTAGATTATGTAAGGGACAAAAATGTGTGGGTGGAAGGACATGCACACAGGGAAAGCTTCCTCATTTACCATAGTGGGCTCAATGCCGAGGGGTCCGTGAAAACGTTTTAATTTCTTTTGAAATTGAAAGAAAAAAATGAACTTTTAGGTCAAAGTAAATTTTTAGTGTGTAATATTTATACACGAAAAGTAAATTTTTAGTGTATTCATATAATTGCCAATGAGTCATAAATATAACTTTTAATAGTTATTGTAGCCCTGGGCAACCTGAGATGAATTTTCTGAGGAGTTTAGTTATCTGCGGTTCCAGGCACACCGCGGCCCTGTTCCAGCTGAGCTGATGTTGCCAGGAATCACAGATGTGCAGTGATTAGTTTTATCTTATGAAGTAGGGAAGTCTTTGTAGGGCTGATATTTAGGTCACTCCTTTAAGGATAAATTTGCTCTTTATAGGCAGAGATGTTATCAAGAGCATTGCTGGGAGAACACGCAGCCGAGCCCAGGGATGGGTGTGTGGAGAAGGAGCGCTGAGACCTGGGTGCTCAATAACTGCCATGACCTCTTCAGCGTAGAGTCATGAGAGGAAGGTCTTGCTTATACTGATCAATCTTTTTTTTTTTTTTGACTTGCTAATGTGAATTTATTTATTTTATTTTAGTTTCCTTTTTTTCATTGTCATTCAAGTACAGTTGTCTCCATTTTTTCCTCACAACTCCCCCCACGCCTCACCCATAAATTTTATTCGAGCAGCATTTATCTATTATGTTGCATCAAAATATTTTAGAGCTACCTACACTCCCAAATTACACGAGCATCTACAGAAATACCTCCTAATGAGTAAACAGTGGGTTGTTCAAATAGCTAACAAGCTTAGATAGAATTAATAGGGATATTGTGCCAAAAATAAGGTAAAAATCTTATGTAACAGTTATTCTCTGATTCCAAGCAACAGAAACTGATTCTAGGTAACTCTGAAAAGGAACGAAAAGAAAGAAGAAAGGCCACCGGCCCTGCTAACACATGTGATATATATTTTTTGAAGTCAGGTTGGTGGTCTCCTTTCCCCACAGCTGAATCAAGTAAGGTTTAATTTAACCCAGAGATCACTGGACAAACCCCATCCTTCATCAGAACATCTAAGTCAATGCTCAGGTTATCCAACACCAAACATGCAAGCATCTGATTTGTGCTAATGTTTTAAAGTAACCCTTGTGCCTTGCTCCAAGATTGACATTCATTACATAGTTAAATTCTAGAACTGCTCTCTATCCTGTGCGTAAAAATGTATCCTCACATTATAGCTGGTTTTGTGGTTCTCTATTCTCTTATTGAGTTCTCTGGGCTAACACATGTCCGCTCCTTATTTCCAAGGACCTACAAGCAGGGCTGTAATCATGCGTATCCAGCGCACTGGACTGTTCATTTACACCGGCACCTGTTCTGATGTATTGAGACAATCTTCTGCTAGTCCATAGCATCTGTTCTGTATGTACCCATGGTTAGATATGTTCCTTGTTGGTGTCTGTATGTCCCAGTGGTTAGATATGTTCCATGTCTTTTCTTCCCCTAATCTACATTTAATATGTTATCTGATAGCATCACTGGAATTTGGGTATGAAGGTGGTAAAGGTAGGTCCTTTATGTGGTAAAATATTAGCTCTTCTCTTCTGTTAAGGATCAGTTCAGAATTATTTTTCCACCAAAAAATACTGTTTTCAGAATTGGACTATTTCCATCAGTTACAAGGCCAGCCATGCATAACTGTGATCAGACTTGTTCAGTATATGCATGCCAAATACGCTCAGCGACCAGGTTTAGGGACAGAGGAAGGCTGACCATGGACTGTGTCTGCCAGGAATTTCTTTTCCTGAATTTGCCACTTACTGCTTTACTCAGAACCACTCCATTTGACATTTTGTAAGTTGAAATTTATGGTAGATTTCTTACTGACTTTTTGAAATGTAGATAATTAATTAGATTAAAAAATATATTTGAAATTATCACAATGTGTGGAGAGGTAATTGTATGGACCCTCAGAAAAATTCACCCAGTTAATCTCTAAAATGCTTACTTGCCCATCTGTCTGTCCATCCATCCATCCACCCAGGCATCTGATCATCTGATCTCTTGTTAGAGTCATCCATATGCCAGGAAATTGTGCTTAAAAATAGAAAAAGACTCACGAGAAGTTTAGAAACTAGTGCCGAAGTAAAACACAAACAATTACAATGTCATTATGGAGATAAATTCACACATGGATGAACTCACACAAATTCCAGAGAGAACAATGAAAATAATCCAAGGTTCTGGAGGATCGTAGATCTAAATTTGAATTCCGGCTCTTCTCTAATTAAAGCTATGACTTTGAGTGAGTTATTTAACATCTCTGTCTCATATATGTGCCTAATATCACTTATGTGACACATAATATATGCTCATCATGAGCTACTTTCTATCTCTCCCTCTTCCCTTTCACTCATCTCTAGCTTTGGTCCCCTTTTCTTTAAAAAAAAAAAAAAAAAAAGGCTTTAATTTGATCTCTAAGTTCTTTAAGAACCTAAAGTTTAGGGGGTTTAGGAATGATCCCCTGATCTTGAAAGAAGTGCATCCATTACTTATGGTCAAATATTCAGTGTGTTTTGTAAACACAGTAAAGCTTTATGAATAGCATTGGTTAGTCTCCAATATACCCCACTCTTTCTCACCTTCAGGACTTGGCACATCCTGTTCCTTTTGCTTGCAGGTCTCTTTTCCCTGTGCTAGCCTTGCTAACTAACACCTGCTCCTTCTCCAGGTCAGTCTATGTCACTTCCCCAAGGATGATTTCCATAGATAATCTCTAGGGGGCTGATCTGTGGATCATCTTTGGATTCTACTCATCTTATTAAAATAATCTTCACACTACAACAATCCCTCAATTACATATAAATGCCAAATTTTGAGATCTCTAAACTTCTAATGTGTTTTCCTTAAAAAAAAAAAAAAGCAATGATAATGACTTTTCCTCCTACAGACCCTTCAGGGATCAGCTTTATGGTTTACTTCAGAGAAAGAGGATCTGTTTCTATTTCATCCTCTCAGTACAAAATGTGGATACAAATTATTAAAGGCCCACATGTATGAATCATTCACTACATGCCAGGCACTATGCCAGGCACCATATATTCATTATTTCACTTAGTTCTCACATCAACTTTAAGAAATAGGTTTATGAGTAAGATAAGCTTAAGAATGAAGAAATAACAGCTTAAAGAGTTTAAAGCGATTACTTATCATTCCACAAATTATTATTTTATAAATGTCAAGACACAATAGATTATAATAATAAAACAAAACAAGGCAAAAGCCAAAGTCCTCAAAGACCAAAAACTCTACCAACCAAAACGCTATGGGTTTAGCAGTAGCTTTTCAGGGAAAGAAGGTAACATGGTCTTTTATACGTATTAATCCTAAGATGATTCTGATATCAAATGCATTTGAATTGAGATGTGGCACAGGCAAGTTGGAACTCAGGACTATATGACTTTAGAACCAATATTTTTACCATTGTTCTCTGTTTTTCAGATTCAGAAAATTGGTCCTCAACTATCAGACTTGTGAAAAAAATACAAATTTTATTGAAAATTGTGAAAATAAACCAAGGCGAAATATTTTTCACAACTCCAAAACCAAAACCACTCATTATATTCAAACTTGCCAGCAACATTAGATTTGCAAACTTTAAAATAAATTCAGAAAATATAGAATAGTTATCACGTGCTAGTCACTTTATATGATTATCCTCATATATGATTTTAGCTTACAGAATTGTTTATCCTCATAACAATTCTGTAAAGTAAATACATTATTATAATCACATTTAACAAGTGAGAAACTAAGGCACAGAACTTGTTTCATTTCATATACTAATAAAAGGTAGAGTTTGTACTAGAACTAGAGAATCCATAAATTATGGAATTGGTAAGAAATTCAACAGTTTTCCAGATCATGGACATGCAGCAATGTTTTCTGAATAATTGAATAAAGTTAGTCAAGAGAAATATTTGCTGTTGGTGAAGGTTTCTAACATGAGAAATCTGATTTATTGTGGAAATGAGATCCTTTCAGATCTCCTGTTTCCTACCAGATCTTAATTTGTCCAGCTTCAGTTTGACAGCCATTGTAACTTCAGGGGAATGACCCTACAAGAGACTGTAAGTAACTGAACATTGTAGTCTTCAATTGCTGTCTCCGTGTCCCCAGACCAAAAGGCTCCTGTGGCCAGTACCTATGGTTTGCTCCTGGTTGTGACAGTGTCTGGCATAGCCAAGGAACTCAAGAAATACTTGCTGAATGAATACAGTATGTAAGAAATTGAGCACAAACAATTTTAGATTTAAAGAAAAAGTATATCATAAAGAATGTAGTCTTTTCATCAGACCATAACCAGTTTCTAAGGCCTTCTACAATTTAAGAAACAGTACTCTCTCTGGGTGGATAAGTTAGGAAAAGTCACCCACTGAGCAGATGAGATCTGTCTGACTTGGCCCATGTGGCAGAGAGCCTGCTCCAGAGCCTGATGGAGTTCAGCCAGGCAAATAGAGCCCAGACGTCCAACCCATGGCCCTCTTGGTCAGGCACGTTTAAGCAGTGCACAAAATGTACAACTGTGTGGGTGGTCTGGTTTCTCTCACCTTCCCCTTGATTTTGGATGGGAGGGCAAGAGTCCTTTAGTCTTTCCTTCTTCTTTTTTTTTTATCCTCACCTGAGGACCTTTTTTGTTGTTGCTTTTTAGAGAGGAAGGGAGAGAGAGGAAGGGACAGAGAGAAACATCGATGTGAGAGAGAAGCACCTATTTGTTACCTCTTGTGCCCAAACTGGGGATTATACATGTCCAGACCAGGGACTGAACCAGCAACCTAGGTATGTGCACTGACTGGGAATTGAACCAGCAACCCTTTGATTACAGGATGATGCTCCAACAAACTGAGCCACACAGGCGAGGGCTCTTTTGTCTTTCTTCATCAAGAAAGTGCTAGTAGTATGCTTCATTTGAAATTATGTAAAATAATTGTATCCTATTTATTTATTTATACCTTTTCAAACATCCATATCAGTCTTTTCAGTTCTCAAGGAGAGCACATTAGGTAAATTAGTTCCTTCCCTCCTTATACTTCAATCTATAAATAATTTTTATAAGACCAAATTTTAGAAACCAAAAACATTGAGCTCTAAACCTGGATATTTCAGTATTGAAACATTCTGTGCATTTTCTATTGTGTCTTGTGTCATTCTTATTTTGTGTTAGGTGAGCCACTAGAAAAAAAAATTAGCTAAAGCAGAGTCTAAAAGACATGAAATCATGTTCTCTTTTCCAGATTTATTTTCTCTCTCTCCCCACCTCTCTTTCTCTCTCTCTCGCACACACACACACACACATAACACACACAGCTTTTCTGTGCTAAGTGGGAATTTAGGGACAACCTTATTCAGGCAAAAACAACAGGAATTCTTTTGGAATTAGTGGATCTCTGGACAGCTCCAATTAATTGCAAATGATCATCATAGAGTTTCTCAAGAAGACTTTATTAAAGCTGGTGCATTAAAACTCCATTTTATTTTACTTAGATATATATGCACACACATACTACAAAATTCAAAGAATTAAAACCAGAATTCCTTTCTTGATTAAGAGAAACGCTAATTAAAACCTTTTTGGCCTTGACCTATAGCATGCCTTTTAAGAGTGATATTTGTATTTACTTTTAACAAGGACCATAGAATTATTTTCAATTTTAAACATTTTTGGGGGAAGAGAATGTTTCGATTCAGTTTCCATGTCCTCAGGTTAGAACATTGATTTTCTGTCCCCAAATGCACTCAAAAATGTGATCTCTGTGGTGGATCTCAGTATCCTCTTGTTCCATTTAATCTTCATCTTCTTCTTTATGTGGAAGCTTCTCACTTATTAGGCTGAAGCAGCGAAATGGAAAGAGTTCCGATGCTGAAGGAGAGGACTCGCACTTTCACTAGCAGGAGGGTGTTTCTTACCTGTTGTGGGGGTGGTGTCTGTGGGTAGAAGCGGCTCTGCTCTCTCTATGGACAAACATGGGCAAAGGCAACACAGGAGAACCCTCTGAGTGTTGGTAAAATACATAGCTAAGTGTTTGTCAGAAAAGCCAATCCTAGTGTTAGAACTCATGCCTGCCAGTATGGGTTGCCCCCTGCTTTGTTAGGAACACTAATTTGTAGCACCTTTATGATAATGTGGTTTCCTGATATTGAGGCTCTCTCTTTTCTGGTTCATGTTGGTTTTACTGTTAGCTTCATGGTTAGGAAGATGCAAACCCTAGACTGGCCGCCTAGTGAGTCAGCAGGATTAGAGAACAGAGGGTTTGGATCATCTGGAAAATAGTACTGAGAAGTATTTATAGGGCAGGGCTTCAGAGAAGCGACCTTGGGCCCAGTTTTGTATTTTATTGTGTGAGCTTGGGCAAGGTGTTCGCCTCTCAACACATTTGTTTTCCTCTTTTGCAACATTCCCTACCTTAAATGGTTGTTTTAAGGACTAAATTAGATACTGCAGGTAAAGCATCTAGCACAGTACCTGGCACATGGTCAGGGCTCGTTCAGTGACACATTTTTCTGTTGTTGACATGTGATCCTGGAGAATCTTTTTTCATCTGAAATCCCCTACTCATAGGTTGAACTATAAGTCCTAGAAATAGCTAGAATAAAATAAAACTTTGGAGACTTTTGAATTCTTGCAAAAAGGAGTATATTGCCAAGAGTAGTTACCAAATCAGCCTTAATATGGCCTAAATTGTTTCCAATAAATTTGACAGATGTATTTTATAAATACAAACACTAGTGGCAATACTTATAAGACTGGTAATGTTAACAGTTTCTATTTGTTCAATGTAAACTTTATTTGCCAGTCACTTTAAATATGTAATTTTAAATCTTTACAACAATGGCACAAATTAAATATCCCTTTTCATATTTTATAGAGAATGCACACGGTCAGAGAAATTAAGAAACATCTTGAAGGCTGCACAACTAGCAATTTGCCCTTCCAGTCTCAGGTAGTGAGAATCTCCTAAGTGAATATCAAATGTTTTGCTACCAATTTCATAGCCTCTGAAGAAATCTTACATTCTCTTCTTTGCTGGAACCCAGAATTCCTTTAGCTGATTAAATTATCTCCATTGATTTGAATTTCTATTCAATTTAATAGCAACAAGGCACTGTCTTAACAAAGCGTGTGCTGTTGTTAGGGGTTTTCCTGAGAGGCAACTACTTCCTAACTTTGCAGTCGGATGAATCTGAAGGTAATGTCATTAACATCTCTACAGTCTGTGGCAGGGAAAGTTCTATTCTAAGGAATAGTTTTACTTCTAGTGGATCTTATGGTGATATTGCAAAATGATTTATTAAAAAGGAGTCAATACAGTGTTAGAGGAGCAAATCACAGTGTTAGGAGGACAGATAAACGATGAATAAGATGTAGACAGGTAAGAAAATGAGACAGCTAATAATAAGATTGGAAGTAACAGGAGAGATAAATGTATACAATAAAATGGTCAGATCTGCTTACGAGGTAAAAATCATTTAACTGAATATTAAGCAGCGAGTATGTGCTTCCAAATGATGGAGGGTAAGAAGGAGTGTTCAGGGGAGTTCAAACTCGGATGACAGTAGCTTTCTGCATTTTCAAAGAGCTAGTGTGGCAGAGTGAAAAGAGCAAGGCCTTTGAAGTGGTATAAAACCAGCCTCAACGTTGCCACTCATTGGCCATCTGACTTAGGCAAATTGCTTAGCTTGTTTAAGTTTGTTTCCTCGTGTATATATATAAAAGATTACAACTGCAGACACACAAAGATTAAATGACTTATGATATATCAACATGTAGCACAGTGCCTGGGGTATTGATGCTTAATTGAGAGTAGCTTCAGTTACTTTCCAGTGGCTTTTTGATAAAAATCACCTGTCTTGGCTCATGCTTCAGATTTTCCTAAAATCTCTCAAACAAGCATCATCTCACCTTGGTGGGCCCAATTCCTCTCACTAAGTGTCTAAGTGTTCCCAGGCCTGGAACTAGTGACAGGCAGCCTTGATTTGCAGCTCGGCCTCTCCTGGGTACCTCCAAGCTCAACACAAGTAGCAGGCATCTGCAGATTGCTGTGTGGCTCATGCTGGGTGGCCCTGGGCAGAACACAGGCAGCAGATGATCTTAGTCTGTACCTGCTGAGAGGCCCAGAGCCACTGCACCCAGTGAACAGCTTCTGACCATATTGAAACACCACCATACCACCTCCACAAAGAGACACCCTCAAGGGGCAGACACAAGCCTACTCTGTGAAGTGGGTCTCTGAAGCTGATCCTCCACAGTGGTCACAGCCAATCCTTGCAGCCAATGGCCTTGGGGTAAATACCTCCCATTGGCATGCCAACAGCAATCAAGGCTCAACTACAACAGGAGGGAGTACAGAGCCCACACAGTAGGGTGCACTTGTAGTGCCGAACTCAAGTGAACAAGGAGGCTGAGCCACTGGACCCTATAGGACACCTACTACATTAGGCTATTATATGAAGACATGGAGTCAAAGTTTCTCTACCTAGTACATAGAAACAAATATAGGGAAGCTACCAAAAGGAAGAGAAAAAGAAACATGTCCTAAAAGGAAGAACAGAACAAAACTCCAGAAAAAGAACTAAACAAAACAGAGCCAAGCAATCTACTAGATGAGTAGATAAACTTAGAGAGAACTTCAACAGCATAAAGAAGGACATGGAAATCATAAAAAAGAACCAGTCAGAAATGAAGGATACACTAACTGAAATGAAGAACAATTTACAGGGAATCAACAGGAGAGTAGATGAAGTCAAGAGTTAAAACAGGAATTTGGAATATAAGGAAGAAAAAACACCCAATCATAACATCGAAAAGAAAAAAGAATCCAAAAAAAGTGAGACTAGTGTGAGGAGCCTCTGGGACAACTTTAAGCACACCAACATTCATGTCTTGGGCTGCCAACATTCATATAATGGGCTACCAGAAGGAGAAGAGAGAGCAAGAAATTGAAAACCTATTAAAAAAATAATGACAGAAAACTTCCCTAACCTGGTGAAAGAAATAGACGTACCAGTCCTGTCACGGATTCTGTCCTGCCGAATCCGTATGCTGTGGCTGGCGTGTAAATGGTTTCGTATGAGATCAGTGGGAATAGAAGAGCCAGGGCTATTCGACCCTCCTCTGATCACAGAGTGAGGCCCTGAGTGCTGTCTTAACAGGATTTTATTGTTTTTCCTGGGTACATTACATCAGAGTGGTCTTCATTTACTATGCATAGGTTTGCATTAGGTGATAGACAATCAAGGAATGCACTTCAAAAGGGGTATTTGCAAATGCAAAGACGAGAGGTATCAGCTGAACTTGAAAGGATTAGCACCAGTCTTTAGAAGCCAGATATGCATCAGTGTTTGTTCTTTTGATCCAGGGTGAGGGGGTTCAGCATAGCAAGTTTTATCTCTAGGAAAAAAAGGCAATCCTGATTTACCCTGGAATACCTGTTCATGCACGTGGGGCCTGCTTGCTGACTCGTACTCCCCTCGTTTTTTTATAAGAGAGGGACTGGGCTACATTTCCCTCATGTGTGGAATGGTTTTCCTACAAAGTCCAAGAAGGGCAGAGAGTCTCAAACAAGGTGAACCCAAAGAGACCCATACCAAGACACATCAAATTAAAATGCCAGAGGTTAAAGACAAAGAGAATATCTTAAGAGCAGCATGAGAAAAGCAGTTAGTTACCTGCAAGGGAGTTTCCACAAGACCATCAGCTGATTTCTCAACAGAAATTTTGCAGGCCAGAAGGGATTGGTAGGAAATATTCAAAGTGATGAAAAGCAAGGACCTATAACCAAGATTACTTGGCAAAGTTATCAGCGAAAATGATTTGATTTTGCTACTCACAAAAAGAGGGGATTCGATATTTAAAGAGCTCATGTTAGAGAGAGAGAGAGAAGTAATATTAAAATAATTACAGAGATAATACAATCTACAAGGAATCAGGAATTATTTCTCAAGGTAAATCCATGCTTTCTAATCCTTGTTCAGATTATCTTGTTTTCTTAGATTATCTTATTCCCATTTACCTACTGTTACAACACAGTTGAATGGGGAAAAATGAAACCTTAAGGCTATTTTTGAAAGAAGAAATAAGATTTTGATGTGATATATAATACCTATGAGTAAATGCTTATACAGTTATAACTTTTGAAAAATAAAACAATCTTGATATTTTTTTAGAAAAGTAGCTTTAGTTATATCATTTTTGTGCTATTAATGTAAGATTTTTCTTGAGGCACCTTCTATTTTCGCTATGTTCTAATGATTAAAGCCCTCAGGATTGCACTCAGCAATGGTAGAGCTCAGATCAATTTCTGGTTCAAAAATTGGATATTTAATTTTCTCTCTGCCTCTCTTTATGAGAGCTAGAGAAGCCAATTTCATTGTTCCATACACCATGGAGCAGAGAGAGGCTTGTGAACTCAGTGGAGGTTATTTTTCAGGGCTCCAAGAATCTAATCTTTATGATTGAAGATTGTTGTTTTTAAGATTTTAAAAGTTTTATTCAAAGAATTCATATCTTAGATTATTGATTTCTACTGCCTACTTCTCAGTGCAATGGAGTATATGATCAGTGAAGTATAGAGCAATATTTATTTGATTAAAATTTCTTTAGCTTGATTTTCTTGTTGCTAGTGGCAACCAACAGAAGAATAGATCTAAAATGACAGGAAGCAACCGCAATGATTACGGTCCATGTTTTTGTCTCTCCCAGGTTGTGATTTTAAAGTGTCCTCGCTGGCTCTTGCAGTCATAAAAACAATTGCTACATATGCCACTTTCGACATATTGACAAGCCACCCACCCAAACAATCCTATTGTACTAATGAACCTCTTCCCAGGGCTTGGTGAGTCAATCTCAGGACACAAGAGTCATTTCCAAACACGGCTAAAGGAAGATGATACTGGTTATATTTGTATAATATATTTCCTCCTAACTGTATGTCTTGGATTAGCATAAGTAGCAGCAGCATTTATAGAGTTTGTGTCATTTTGAAAACAGTATTGCTTCTTGAGACAAACTATATGTAATCTATTTAAAAATTTGGTCATTCTGATATAGATACACACTGAAGTTTCTAAAGGGGATTAAAAATACATCCTTGGCAGAGCTCTTCATAATACAGTGAAATTCTATTAGACTGCTTCCCAAGGAGAAAAGAACATCTTGGTAAACAGGAAAATATTAACTTTACAAAATCATTACACAGAAGCAAACACCTTTGAGATGTTTGTTGGAAATTCCAAAAATGAAGCTGATACCCAGGGAAAAAACACAGTAGAGCAGCATGTGACAATGTAGTTGTATTTTCCCGCCAGCATCATCTTGTTTATTTGCAAGCCAACACAGAGAATCTTCTAGCTCATGATTTGATCTCTACATGCTGCGGTGCTATTTGTCTGACTCCCGGAGGGTGACATTCACGTAGACAGGACTTCCAGACAGGTAGCTATTATCAAACTTAGAATAAGACTTCTACTAGGTGAGCAGCCTTGTTGGTGAGAATCATGGATGCCAAGTTGCATTTCTTGAGGCCAAGGAAAGGTCTCTATACACTCCATGGTAAAGGGTGGAATTCCGCAGGAAGAACACTTTAGGTTGCTAACAGTGAGGGGCAGTTGGGAAGAGTTGGGCAGCTGAGTATTTTCTAGTCCTCTGAGATTAGTGGAGACTGTACTTCCCATGAGGGGAGGCCCTTAGCAGCAGATTTGACATAGGGAGGAATAAGAAGGGCCTCTCTGAGCTGAGCAAGGCAAGAGGGCAGGAAAGCAAGCCAAGAAGAGGAATATGAAGATCAAAATCATTTTTTCAACTTCATAAAGTTTCCGTAGTCTGGCACCCAAGATATTTTCTAATTTTTTTTAAAAAAAGCACTCTTAAAGTATCATCTAGCCAAAGTCACGAGATACAAGTAAGTTCCCCATTTGCCTTCCTTCTAAATCTGTACAGTGTCGCAACACTCTGCTGGGCTCCTCGCTGAAATTTGCCACAGGCAGCGAGGATCTGGCCTTCCTGGCTCGGAGAGGGAGTTGGCTCTGCGTGTTGCCAGGGCCGAGCTTGGTAAACGGAGGAGGGCATGGCTGCACTCTTAACCAAAAGCTTAACTCGGCTTGCCTCTATTGTCGCCCAAACTGGAGACGGATGAGAGCCCTCCTTGTCTCTAGGACTCACTCTGCGTACACTAACTTCTTAAACCAGGAGACAGGTTTGTCTCTGGGAAGAAAAACTGGGCGCCGGCCCCGTTTGTTAGCCATTCACTCATTTCCTGAGCGTGTGCGCGCCACATGCCTCGCAGCACCGCTCACTGCACTGGGCACTGGCGAAAGCAACACCATCCCTGCCTGAACGGGACACCGAGAACATGTTCTTTAGTTCGGTTGTTCCCATCCATGATGTTCAGAAAATCCAATTACATTTCTTTCGTTAATTTGGAGTACTTTCCATTTTCTCTTTGTGCTTGGGACTCTCACTGGGTTGCCTGGATTTTTTCAGCTTGTCTTAGCAAAGTGATTGAAGCTCTGGAGCCCGAGGCAGAGGTTCCCTTAGAGAGTTAATTGCTTGGTAGACTGGGAAGCTTGTTGTTTTTGTTTGTTTGTTTGTTTGTTTGTCAATCTTGATTTTATTTATTTTTATTTTCTTTCTTTCTTTCTTTCTTTTTTTGTTGTTGTTGTTCAAGTACAGCTGTCTCCATTTTCCCACCACCACTTTCTCCCACCCCACCCTCAATCCTTCCCTGCTTTGGCTTTGTCCATGGGTCCTTTATACATGTTCCTTGATGACCCTTCCCCTTCCTCCCTCCTTCACCATAACCCCCCACCCCTCTCCCCTCTGGTAACTTCCTGTTTCTCCTTTGCTACCTCTAAGATTCTCTCTTTCTCTTGGAATTTTGCCTTTTTAATTATGATGTGTCTTAGAGTGGGCCTTTTGGGGTTCCTCTTTGATTGGGACGCTCTGTGCTTCCTGGACTTTTGTAACTTTTTTTTCTCATCAAGTTAGGGAAGTTTTCCATCATTACTTTTTCAAACAGGTTTTCTCCATGCTCCTCCTCTTCTCCTTCTGGTGTCCCTATTATATGGATATTATTGTTTCATGTTGTCCTGAATTTCCCTCAATCCCTCTTAATTCTTTTTGAGCCTCTTTTCCTTTTCTTGCTCTTTCTGGGAGTTTTTTCTACCTTGTCCTCCAGCTCACTGATTTGGTCCTCAGCTTCATCTAGCCTGATTTTGATTCCTTCTACTGTGTTCTTCAATTCTTATTTAAGATAATTTAGCTCCATTGGCATAAGTTAGGAAATAAATAAATTCAGGCCTCAAATAATTCAGATTCTTGAAAATGGAAAGACTGGACACAGTAAAATAATGATTTGTGAAATTAAAACTTTATCTTCCTAGAATACTGATGTCAATGATGCTTGAAGGTTGGAGAGGATTTGAGGGCTGAAGAAACTTTGAAGCTTCATGACAGCAAGAACTATACTTTTGTTATTACTCTGTCATGTGGAACGAAATTGGCACTCAATGAATATTTGTTGAGTGAATGAATGTACCACCTTTTATTTTGTATTGCCATCTCTTTGGAGCCTATTTTTATTCATGCAACAACTGCTTATTAAGTGCCTACTTTATATTAGGTAATACGCTAAGGCATGAGTATAAAAAATGAATAAAACTTGATACAGGCCCGCAAAAATATCTCGGTCATTTTTTAAAAACTGTTTTAAAAATAGTGTTTTTTTTTTTAAGTTTCAACAGAAATGAGATTAAAAAAAAAAGTGTACAGATAAATAGTCTTACTCAATAGACCTAAGCATTTCGATAGTGGGCTGAGATGTCTCTGGCCAAGGGCATGTATCAAGTTTTATTCAGATCACGAGCACGAACAGTAAAGTGGCAACAAACCCACAACTATCAACAACTGAACCTAAAACAAAAACAAAAACAAGCTAAGCAAACAACTAGAACAGGAACAGAATCACAGAAATGGAGATCACATGGAGGGTTATCAGCAGGGAGGGGGAGGGAGGAGAAGGGAGGAGAATGAGGGAAAATGTACCGGGAATAAGAAGCATAAATGGTAGGCACAGAATAGACAGGGGGAGGTTAAGAATAGTCTGGGAAGTAGAGAAGCCAAAGAACTTGTATGTACAATCCACGGACGTGAGCTAAGGTGGGAGAATGTTGGAGGGAGGGGGGTGAAGAGCAGAGGGGGATAAAGGGGAGAAAAAATGGGACAAAAATGGGACTGTAATAACAGAATCAATAAAATGTACTTCAAAAAATAAAAAAGCTCTTTTTTCAGTTTAAAAAAATTAAACTACTTCCCAGGCTTCATAATGTTTCTCCTCTTAGTAGCCAATTTCTACAAAATCCCACAAGCTTTGATATTTTAGAAACCCTACATCCAAGAGTACTCTATCCAGCAAAGATTTCATTTAGAATGGAAGGGCAGAGAAAGTGCTTTGCAGATAAGGTCAAGTTCAAGAAGTTCATCACCACCCAGCCTTTATAGTATGAAATGTTGAAGGGAGTTATATGAGGTATGGAGGAATATCAACAGGGGAGTGGTAGGGGGAGAGGGTGGGAATGGGGCACAGAACAAGTAGCATAAATGGGAGGTAGACAACAGACAAGGGGAGGTTAGAACAGTATAGGAAGTACAGGAGCAGAAGGACTTATGTGTAGGACCTATGGACAAAACTAAAGGGAG